>WEZZ01033145.1:66080-76533 GCA_013400585.1 Chloropsis cyanopogon | reverse complement strand
GGACCGGGCCGGGGCTGGGCGCGGGGCGCTGCGCGGGGTTCGTGCTCCGCGTTCGTGCTCAGCGTTTGTCCGGGCCCTGTGCTGGGCCGCATCGCTGGCGTGTGGGGAAGGGAGGGATGGCGTGTGGCGTGTGGGAGGGGTGTTTGCAGCTGTGAAGGTGTCTGGCGCTGCCTGCGGCCGCGCAGGTGCTGTTTCTTGGTGTCGGGTCGCTTCTCCAGATGTTTGCAGGCCAGCTCTGTGCTCTGTGACCAGGATCGTTGTCCGTCCCTGGAGCGCCTTACCAGGCCGATTCTCCTCTTACCTGTACAAAATACCCCCTCCCACGGCTCCGAGGGGAGAGGGCTCCTCTGACCCTGGTCTTGGCTCTGGGTGGCAGAGCCCGGCCCTGCTGCCCCCCGAAGGTGGTCACAGAGTTAATTAGGTTGGAAAAGACTTCTGAGATCATCAAGCCCATTCCAATGGCTGAACACTCTTTCTGTGAAGAAATTCCTCCCGCTGTCCAACCTGAAACCCAACCCCGGGCACATCTTGAGGCCGTGGCCTCTCATCCTCTCGCTGGTCGCAGGGGAGAAGAGACCAACCCTCTCCTGGCTGCAGTGTCCTTTCAGGTGGACCCATAAGGTCCCCTCTGAGCCTCTTTTTCCCCAGGCTAAACACCCCCAGCTCCCTCAGCCACTCCTCATAGGACTTGTGCTCTAGATCCTTCACCAACTCCGTTGGCCTTCTCTGGACTCTGGTCTGTGCAAGGCAGGCCATGGATGGCACGGTTCTCTGTAGGTTTTGCAGGACAGCAAGTGTTGTATAAAAATGTTCTTTGTCAAAATAGCTATAGTACTTATGTAGTTCCTAATAGAGGCTTTAAATTGCCTCATATTTTTTAGATAAGCTTTTTTTTTTTTTTTGGAAGATATCAGTTGTTTGCATCAGTGTAATGTGCTGTTGCTGTTCATTTATTCTTACCCTCCTCTGTTCCTTTTCTCTCACACAAATGTTCATCTGATTCCCTGGTGTACCAGTCTGGGGAGCTGAGCTGAGGGAGTAGCATCCCTCAGCATCCTTGGCCCCAGACTGCTGCTGTCTGTCCTCCTTCCCTTTCTGCCCTGGCTGCAGTTTCTTATCCCTGCTTACACAGTTCCCTAGAACTTTTGCTGAGCCATCTACAAGAAATTCTAGCCTAACAAATCAAATCAGGGTGTAGTTGTCTGTGTGGTGAGTTGTATGAGCTGGTTCAGGAAAGGAGCAAATTAAATGTTCTCACTGATTCAAAGGGGGAGGTGGGGAGCACATTAATTTGTGGATAGATAGGCTCGGGCTACCATAAGAAAACTGCCAAAGTTAATTTTTCTTTCCCAATTTAGTCTTAAAACAGGTCAGTTACCAAGAGTGATGATCAAGTGCCTGAGAAACCACTTGTGCAGTCACAGTTGAAGGGGTGAGTCTGCCCTTTGGGCATTGATGCTGGCTTGGAGTGGCTTAGGGTGTCAGAGTGGCCAAAAGCACACTGAAATATTGCTTCTGTATAGCAGGATTAAAAGCACAGTGTGTCTTAGTGAAAATAAAGGCTGAAGAATTGTCGTGTCTCAGTGTCACCTCATCCCTGGGCCCTGCATAGACCCTGTTCCTCCAGCATTTTTGAAAATGCTGTCTTAGCCATGCACGTCTGTAGTTCTGTCGTGGTTCACTCCAGCCTTTCAAACAGTTTGTCACATGGAAAAGAAGCATTTTTTAAAATCAGAAGCTACTGCAGATGCTAAAATGGAGGTCACTAATTTCATTTCAGTGTCGTGACTTTCACAGCAGAATAGCTTTGATTAGTGCCAGGCATTTAGCAAGCTGTGTGGCGATGTTGTTGGGAACTACTTCCCACCTGTGTTCTCCCTGTTACCATATCCACACCAAATCTCTGCCTGAGGGCAGGGAAGTGCACAACTCAAGGCTGGTTTTGGATGTGCATCTGCCTGGCAAACAACTTGGGATGGGAACAGTTGAAAAATCACTCGATACCTATGTTGTCTGGAGGAGATTTTTGCTTGTCCAGAACTGCAGGGAAAAATAAAACATGTGAAACAATAAAAAGCAGATAACATGTCATAGTTTGTGTGCTTTCTCTCCCAAAGAAATCCCTGCACTATGATACCCTTACAATTTATGCACCCTCCCCTACATGCTCTTCACACGGCCCTTTTCGTCCAGCGGTGATTTTTGGTCTGGGGTTGTCTAGCAGCTTATTGGATTCTGTCTCCATGTCCATGCAGGCATTACCTGTTCTTATCTTGAGCTGCAGCTCCTGCTGATGACCATGAGCTCCTTATCTCTGGCTTGTGCTACTTGTGCACCTGCTCTCCGGTAGAGCATGGGAAACTGAAATAAAGTCCTAGACTTAGGATAAACATTACTTAGCAACAACTAAAACATTGGTGTGTTGGCAGCATTCTTCACATTCTAAAGGCAAAACACAGCTCTGTAGCAGCTACTGGGAAAATTGCTGAGGAAATTAACTCAGTTCCAGCCAAAAGCATGTCTAGGCAAAAGTCCACAGCTTTCAGCCTAAGGCTTCCAGCAACCGAAGCTACATATGCTAAGCAAGTAGATATAAGCAAACAGCATTCTAAGTCACGCAGTATTGTAATTCTAAGTGACTTATTCTATTTAGAAATTATTTGCTTCAGCTAAACAACTGATATCTCTCAACAAAATAATGTAATTTCTGGATGCAATCAAAAAAGGGGAGTGACAATTGGTGAATTGCAGTAGAATTGGGAAAATAAGTTTTGAGGTCAAATGGAGAAGAGAGAAATTTCTGGGGATAAGCAGAAGCTGAAAATTATCTCATTTTGTAGTAAAGATCCTAGGTAAAGTGACCTATACTGCTAAAGTGCATGACATTCATCAGACGCTCTCCCTCTGCTTATCTCTTGACTAAGGTGCATCTCTTGAAGTAGACAAGAAAATAAAACATCTCTGGTTCTTCAGGTCAGGAAAATTCTGGTGGAAGAAGTCTGGGACTTCAGTAACAGCTGTTGTGATAGATCCCAGCTCCATGGCTACAAGGGTTCCAGCACTGTGTTTTGCTGCTCCAGCACGAGTCTTGAAAATGTCCAGAGGAATCCCCCTTGATTGTATTTTTGCCTCAAAGTTCCCACCCACTCTTCATTTGAACTTCAGTTTGGCTGGAGCTCTATACGTCCATATATATTTATATACAGAGGCATATGTATATAATATATATATTTTGTTGTTGCTGTTGCACTTCATTTCTCTGTTAAGCACAAATGAAGTTTTTGTTCCTGATTTGATAAAAATACTCTTTCCTGCATTTTGTTAGTCTTCAAACTCGTTAAAATATGCTGAAGAGTGTCTTGAAGACTTGGTCCTCAGGGACTAGCAGTGTTTGTGCAAAATGTAGCTCACAGCATCCACATTTCCAGTAGAACAGAAACTCTAGGACAGTAAAAGTACTTAGTTTTCCTCTCTTATCTGTCCTTGAGAGTTTTCTAAAAGCAGAATCCTCTGGGATCCACCAGACCAAATCAAAGTGTTAGGCTTGGAGCTCATATTATCAAATCTATATATGCTGTTTAGGTCCTCTAGCATAACTTAAGGGGTTTAATAATGACATCTTGTATGATGTTTTAAGTGAGCAACCCTAGTTATGCTACACAGCAATGATATTTGCCAATACAACAAAGTTGACTGTAATAGTTTTGTTTTTAAAATGTCATGACTGGATAAGAACAGGTAGATAAGGCACTTCCATCTTTTTGTGAAATATCATTTAACCAGATTTCAGTTGCTACTTTTCAATAATACTCGTTCTGTTGTCTTCAGTTTTACAAATAAAACTAGCTTCAAAATTGATCATCAGCAGGGTGTTCAGTTTTGTGATAAATATCTGCATCAGCAGTAATTGAAACAGAGACTGATGATTATTTTCACCCTAATCTAGTCAGTTCTTCTGTGTTGACTTGCAGGTTTTCAGTGGCTTGCTTTGGAAAACTTGGTTTTAGTGACCTGTTAGGACAGTATCTATTCAATAGCTGGCTTGTAAGACATAGGACTCAGTAACTTAGGAAACACTACTGAGTCTTACTCTTTCTAATGTTTCTCATAGGCATAATAAAGCAGTGAAGAGAAACTGAAGGAAGTATTACATGCCTTACTGATCAGAAAACTGTTTCTGAAGTATTTGGGCAAACTACATATACATGTAGTAAAATCCACAAAGGTAAGATATCTTCCTTTTCTATTTTATGTAGAAAACCTCACAACTAATGAAAACCTCTTTCACGAGTCTCAGTGGGTTTACAAAAGTAACTATATGTCAAGGAGCAATGTGGAGCCTAAAACTTACTCTTTTGAGCAAGTTCTGTGGAGTCATGCCAAATTCCACAAGGCTCTTCGTGATAGGATTTAGATGAAGGCAGATTGCCCATTAGTTCTTCTTCACAAAGCTTTCAAATCCATTCAAAAGCTTCTCAGTTTTATAAAATAGATCGTGTAGGAAAAGACAGTAGCTCTTCATGATTTCAGGGTTAGCTGCAGTTTTGGCTTCCTTTACTTCCTGAATATTAAGTATGTCTCTAAGCATGTGGAGATTTCATGCTGTTCCCTCTGAAACAGAGGCCTACAGTGAGTAGACTTTTTTTTCAGTATGAAAGCAACATCATAAGTGATGTGCAGTTCATCAATCCAGGATTTGCTAGCTGAAGGTGCCACAGCTATTGTCAGTAATAACATCGTTTTTGTAAGTTTCTCAGGCACTATATGAAAGGTATTAAAATGGAAAGAAAACATTTGCATCTGAACTTCATGTAAATAGAAACTGTATGTTTCGCAGTTGTGGCATTTCGTAAATTTATGTTTTGAGTTATTATATTAATAGTTCTGTAAATGGTTTGTTCTGTTCCCCCTTGTCCCCCCAGATGGACTCAACCAGGCACCTGTCCTTCCCCTAGCCCCTTCCCTAGAAGGACAGGTGTCCTTTCCACCTGTCAGTCTTCTTCCCCTCCACCCTTGTTCTGGAAAGGTCCTCGGGATTTGTAACCCCATTTGTTGCCCCCTGTGAAGTCCCTCCACTCTGTTCCCTCATTGTATACCTCCGCTGTCATGTTTCCCCCATTGCGATGTTATTGTTTGTTTACGCCCTGCCCAAGGGGTACTTAGCCTTTGTTCCCCAGTTCCCCCCGCTTTCGCTTTCGTGAAGCTCGGAGTGAATAAACCTCTCTGCTGCAACCTAAACGAGAGTCCTCCTCTTTCCTGCCCACAGCCATTCGACCTGCGGGCATTCTGTGGAACCCATGAACCCGCCACCTCCTTCCTACCGTGCTTGGAGGTGGTGGGCTTGCCGCCGTGGGCATCCACCCTCCAGCTAGCCAGCGCACTTTCACGGGTGGACCCCAGTAGCGTGGCGCCCAACGTGTGGCACATTTAACAGCGTGCCGCGTGGACAGTCTGGAACCCCCCTACTGCACGTGGACGGTTTGCAGATTTGGCTGCCCTGCGCCCTCCGTTCGAGCAGGCCCTCGGGCAGCGCTCCGGAGGGACAAAGGAGGTAGCGCCTCACCTAGGTGTCTCCTTCTGGCCAGGAAGAGCTGTGAGAAACCCCTACCCGACGCATATTCCAGAAGACACCCAGAGCTGCCCAGACCTGCGGCTCCACACAGCCACAGGTGACTGCGTCGACCTCCGTCGCCCGCCACACACCAGGAAGGGTGAGTCGGGAACCCGCACTGGCTCGTGCGCCAGGGTCCCAGCGTGCTGCGCAGAGAGTTGGCTTTAAAGCGCTCTCCCAGCCTGGCACAGCAGGGGAAGGACTCCCGCCGTCGCTTGTGAGGCTCCCCCCGGGGCTCCCCTTCCATTTTCGCCACAAATTCCCCCAGGGGCAACTCCCTGTCACCCCAAGCAGACAGAGACCCCTTGCCTGTTCTCATTTTGAGAGTGGGGGAGGGTACACGTTAGATAGGAACCATTTCTCACAGCTCAGGGGCACCAACAGACCAAAAATGGGCGTGCACATGTCGGCGCCGCAGAGGAGATGTTTTTCCCAACTTGTAGGAGTTTTAACAGGGTGTGGGAATTCATTTTCGGAGAGAGAACTGAAGCATTTTGTAGTCTGGCTCTCCTGCCACTTCCCCGACTTCGCTCCCGGCCGACTTTACGAGCGGCACTTTTGGGACGCGGTCGTGGGGAAGATTTACGAGCTCGGACAGGCGGGGGACCGGAAGTCCGCTGAGTTCGCAGCTCTGGCTTTACAGATTCGCGAAACGGTGAGAACTCTAGTCTCCGGCTTGGAACAGCCATCCGGCAGACTGCTTCAGCCCACCTTTCCAACCCGTTCTGCCCCTGGGTCCCTTCCCCCCCACCATGTCCCTTCACCGGAGTCAGCGCTTCGGGTGCCGCAGCAGCTCCGGCCCAGCCACTCAGGGAGTTCTGGCCAGACTCCCCGAGCTCCTTCCCCAGTTTCTCCTTTCCCTGCCCATTCTCCCCAGTCCCGAAAAACGCAGTTCGTTCTTCCGGAGCCCCCTTCCCCTCCACGCTGGATCCCCCAGGCGGCGCAGCCATCCCCCTCCCTCCGTTCTTTAACTTCCCTTCCGCAGCAGTTCTCCCAAGCGCTGCAGTCCCCATCCCCTTCGCGGCAATTCTCCCAGGCATCGCGGTCCCCCTCCCTCTCTCTTTGTTCCTCAAACTCTCCCTCACGAAACATCCCCCACACTCCGCAAGACAGCCCCCACAGCACTTTCACCGGCGTGCAGTCCACACACCACGGCAGCCGCACGCAGACTGAGTGGCCGCCGTTTTGTGAGGATCGGTTTCGTTCCCCGGGGCCCGCGACTCCACCCCCTTCTTCCCCCTCCCTTTCTCCTCCTCCATCTCTGCCCTTTCCCCCACCTCCTCCACCCTTTGCCACTTTTGGCAAATGCCCCCAAGCTTCCTCCCTGCCACGCCCCATTCCCCGCCCCCGGCTTTCTCATTCCTGCGGGGAACCCGCCCCCGATCGGGCTGCAGCCGGTCAGAGTGGGGCTGCCTGTGAGGGATCAGAAACCGGGTCGGTGCGTTTTGCATTCCCTACCACATTCCAACCACTCCAGCCTAAACGGGAGCAGAGTGTGAGAGCTGTGGCAGCTTGGAAGCCCCTTGCTCTTACAGAGCTCTTGGAAATATGCAGAGCCCACAGAGATTTCGGCTGTGAAAGTTCCTATTTTCAGGGGCTTCTCAGAGCCACTCTCCTGGGTTCAAGGCTAGTTCCCGCTGATCTTCGGCAAATCTTCTCTTGTTTTCTAACGTATGCTGAGTTTTTATTGTGGGAAGCTGAGTGGAAGCGGCAGCTTCGACAGCAGCTCCCCGACATCTGGGAAGATGAGAACAACCACTTCATCTCCATTGACCACCTTGCTGGCGAAGGAGATTGGTCGTCAGGGCAGAAGCAGGCAGACGTGCTTCCACCAGCGCTTCTTCCCATCATTGCTGAGCAGGCTCAGAAGGCACTCCTGACCACGATGAAAACCCTAGCCCCTCATGAACCCTACACTGGTCCACCAGGGGAAGACTGAAACCTACCTCTCCTTCATTGAGCGGCTCCGTCACACTGTCGATGCACAAGTGCGTGATCCCGCAGCCAGAGAGGAGGTCCTCCAAGACCTGACCAACACCAGTGCCAACAAGGAATGCTGTGCTGCCATGCTGTCTTTCCCGATGGAGCCACCACCCACCTGCAAGAGATGCTAGAAGTTTGTGCCCACGAGGTGACTCTTCCTGCATCCGCCAAATTCACCTCCAGCCATTCGCCAAAGCCGACTGTGAAGTTCGCCGCTCCAGCCCAGCCCCAGCCATCAAGCCCTTCCTCACCAACCTCCAAGCCTCACCACCTGCCACGCTCCAATCACAAGCCACCACCCCGCACACCATGCCATCTGTGTAGCAAGATGGGACATTGGTTGTCTGACTGTCCGCTCCGAAAGGAGTTTGAGGCATTCAAACAGCAAAAAAACTAGGATTGCAGCGCGTGTCCCCCCCGCACCCAGACACAAATAGGGGAGGAAATCCACCCCACAATAAAGCTTGTGGGACCAGGGCAGCAACCCACCAGGGGAAGGACAGGGGGGAAAGGACTGAGGGATTCTGGCACTGACTTTTTTAAATTACCTTTCAGCAAAAGACCACCAGACGTGACCATTGGGGCCTCTTCAAAGACCCCACCTCTGACATTGACACTGACCGGTCTCCATTTGTTCCATCTCCAGCTGACCAGACCAGTTCTCTTAAGGGACACCGACTGGAAACCAACCCCCATCTCTTCGTCCCACCCAGGTACTTGGCACCACTTCAGGTGTAAGTACCATGTAACTGGGGACACAAAGCACACACCACCAGGGGCTGAGGTCCTTCCAGGCCTTGGGCGCGCACTTCCCAAAAAGGTCGAGGTGTGGTTCAGGGCCATCCACCCACCGCTCTTCATTCCTGCTGGGCAGGTCATCGCTCAAGTAATCCCAGTCCCTGACGTCTGGGACGGGACACCCCAAAAGTGAGTACCTGACACCCCTTTGCCATCTGGGTCAGGGCCAACTCTGAGGGGCAGTCCCCCCATGGCTTGCCTGGTCCAGACCATGGGCCAGGACAAGCCCCGGATTACCTGCAGCTTGAACAGGGGAGGGGAGAAAAGACACCTCTGTGGCCTACTCGACACGGGAGCAGATGTGACGATCATTCCCTCCTGGGATTGGCTGCCACACTGAGGGCTGCAAAGCGTTAGCGGCAGAGTTAAAGGTATAGGGGGCATGCAATTAGCCCGACAATCCAAGAGCATGATCCAAATTAAGGGGCCAAACGGACAATTGGCCAACCTCCGTCCATTGGTTTTAGACTTCATGGAACCCTTGTGGGGGCGAGACCTGATGGCCCAATGGGGGGTCTTTTTGAACATCCCTGACTCCCCATCGGTTTTTGAGCTGCGGCCACTGCTGAGCACCAACCCCTGAAGCTCGAATGGACCACTGACAAGCCAGTCTGGGTCGAGCAGTGGCCGCTGACATCTCAGAAATAACAGATGCTTGAGCAGCTCGTGGAGGAGCAGCTCCAGAAAGGTAATATAGTTCCATGGAACAGCCCCTGGAACTCCCCAGTGTTTGTTGTCCGCAAACCGGGCACCGACAGGTGGTGCCTCCTCCACGACCTTCGCTCCATAAATAAGGTCATCAAAAATATGGGTCCCCTCCCACCAGGGCTTCCGTCCCCAACCATGCTCCCCCGAAATTGGCAGTTGGCAGTTCTTGATATCAAAGACTGTTTCTTCCACATTCCCCTACACCCCGACGACGCCCCACGCTTTGCATTCTCGGTGCCCACCTTGAACCAAAAAGCCCCCAGGAGGCGCTATCACTGGCGTGTTCTTCCCCAGGGAATGAAGAACTCGCCGACCATCTGCCAGTGGTATGTCGCTTCTTTGCTCACCCCTGTCAGGCAAGCCCACCCCCGTGTAGTGATTTATCACTACATGGATGACATTCTAGTGTGCGCTCCCACCGAAAAGCTCTTGGGGCTTGCGCTCAATGACACCACTGACGCTCTCAAATCAGCCGGATTTGAGTTGCAGGACTCGAAGGTCCAGCGCCTTCCCCCCTGGAAGTACCTGGGCCTCCAAATTGGGCTCCAAATCATAACACCACAAAAAGTTTCAGTTGGCTTCCAAATTCGAACCCTGAATGACGCTCAGCATCTGTGCAGAGCCATCAACTGGGTGAGACCCTTGCTAGGACCTTTTAAAAGGGGGAGACGATCTCACCGCCCCACGGAGCCTCACCCCAGAGGCGAAAGAGGCGCTGGAGAAGGTCAGCCAAACCATCTCCAGCAGGCAGGCCCACCGGCACGACCCAAACCTGCCCTTTTCCTTTATCATCCTGGGCAGGCTGCCACACCTCCATGGTCTTATTTTCCAGTGGAGGGGAAAATCCAAGGGGAAAAAGACACCACCAAAGGGCACTGACTCAGGCGATCCTTTCTTGATCATAGAGTGGGTTTTCCTGGGTCACCAACAGCCCAAAAGAATCACAGCACCACAAGAACCGGTAGCAGCCCTTATCGTGATAGGTAGAGCCCAAATCTGGGAGCTGGCGGGTTGTGACTTCACATGCATCCACATTCCAATTAAATTCAAATTTGGCCCCCTCACCCAACCCTGGATTGAGCGCCTCTTGTCCAACAACGAGGCATTGCAGCTAGCTCTTGACAGCTGTGCAGGGGACATCTCCATCCACAAGCCACAACACAAATTTTTCAATGAGGAAACATCTTATGTACTCAAGCTAGAGTCCGTGCAGAGCAAGGTGCCCCTTAAGGCACTAGCCATTTTCACTAACGCGTCCAGGTCCTCTCACAAGTCAGTCATCACATGGGAGGATCCAGAGACCCTCCAGTGGGAAACCGACGTTAAGGTCGTGGAGGGGTCTCCTCAAATAGC
>WEZZ01033145.1:22526-64840 GCA_013400585.1 Chloropsis cyanopogon | reverse complement strand
TTTCTATTTATGTTCTAACGTATACCTCTCTTTTTTACAGTATTGTATGTTGTTTTAGTTGTTTTTGTTGTATCCTTTTATTTCCAAACCCGTATTGACCCTCCAAGCCTATCCTGCAGACGTCAAAGTCCAAGCTCCTTCACAGGACCCTAAAGACTTCATCCAAGAACCACTCCCAGACACCGACTGCTGGGAGAATGCACCAACAGACCGAGAATGGTTCAGGGATTGCTACCCAGAATCAGAATATCTCCCGAGGGTAGAATCCATGCAGTTTTGAAAAAAGAAAGGGGGAGATGTGGCGTTTCGTAAATTTATGTTTTGAGTTATCATAATAATAGTTCTGTAAATGGTTTGTTCTGTTCCCCCTTGTCCCCCCAGATGGACTCAACCAGGCACCTGTCCTTCCCCTAGCCCCTTCCCTAGAAGGACAGGTGTCCTTTCCACCTGTCAGTCTTCTTCCCCTCCACCCTTGTTCTGGAAAGGTCCTCGGGATTTGTAACCCCATTTGTTGCCCCCTGTGAAGTCCCTCCACTCTGTTCCCTCATTGTATACCCCCGCTGTCATGTTTCCCCCATTGCGATGTTATTGTTTGTTTACGCCCTGCCCAAGGGGTACTTCTCCTTTGTTCCCCAGTTCCCCCCGCTTTCGCTTTCGTGAAGCTCGGAGTGAATAAACCTCTCTGCTGCAACCTAAACAAGAGTCCTCCTCTTTCCTGCCCACAGCCATTCGACCTGCGGGCATTCTGTGGAACCCACAAACCCGCCGCCTCCTTCCTACCGTGCTTGGAGGTGGTGGGCTTGCCGCCGTGGGCATCCACCCTCCAGCTAGCCAGCGCACTTTCACGGGTGGACCCCGGCAAACAGTGGCTGCTACAATTATGTTCAATAACAGCGTTCAGAAGAAGCCCAGCTCAACTGTGCCAAAGTCATTGCTTTCAGAGTTTAGAATTTCATGATAGAAAATTGTGATTCTGACATCAAGCAGTACAATTCTCAAATTCCCACTTAAATCTGAAAGTCTCTGAAGTGTGTAAATGTTTGCATTCACACATTCACTTCTTCATTCACATTAAGGTCTCCATGTTTTTCGAATTGCTTTCTGGCCTCTTTGTGGATCTGCCCATACAGATTCAGCACAAAGATTGCTTTATTTCTGTGTGTTTGGGGTTTTTGAATAGGTGGAAGGTGTGGAGAGCATGGGTTATGATATTGAGCGCTTCGTGGGCTATGTGAACGAGGGGCTGTTGTGCTCCATCTGCCGAGACGTGTTAGAGGATCCACTGCAGGCTCCTTGTGAACACGCTTTCTGCACTGCCTGTATCCATGGGTGGCTTGTTCATCACAGTAACTGCCCTGAAGACAGACAAGTGATTGATGTGTCTTTGCTACGACCTCTCTACAGGTATCCAATAGTCTTGCTGTGTGTTGAAATTACGTGAATTTAGGATTTCTCAGTTTTGCTTGCACAGCTTCATCTCCTGTCGATACTGTCGCTCAGGCTGTCTTTATGCAGTATGTCTGTGGCAGACAGCAGCTACTTATATGAAAGCATTAGCATTTTCTATTTATTATAACTAACTTTTAGGGTGTTAGGATTTCAAAACTGAAAGGACGCTTAGTTTGTTCTCCACCTTTTTATATCTTGAATGCTGATTCTAGATACCTGTCTGGATATTACTCTGAATGTCCTTTACGGCATCAAAACTGTTCCAAAACTGATTTTAGAGAAAGCAAGGAAAGCAACTCTTGATGGCACTCATTACACACTATATCTCTATTCTTTTCAGTCTTAGTTAGATGCTGTAGTGGGGTTTGTAGTTGACAACTCCTGGAGATATGAACCTAATTTCTGACCTTCAAATCCTTCTTAAAGAAGATCTTTAGACATAGGAATGTCTGTTGTGAACCACCTTGTCGTGTAAAGCAGGCTGTTCTCACTAGTGCCTTCTATAACTGGTCAGGCAGTTGGACCATATGATTGTTGCTGGTCTTTTCCAGACAAACTGTTCTGTTTTAAACTGTTAATTCCTCCTAGTGTCAGAACAAAACAGTTTCAACAGTAGGCGCTGCTTGCTGTTTAACACCTGCATTATCTAATCTTGCTCAGATTAACAGTTACGTGTTTAAAGTCTCCAGCTACAGTAAATTTAACTCTGTTAGTATTCATAACGTGATTTTTCGTTCGTGAGATTTTACTATCTGGAAGTTACCTATAGTGTAGACAGAGGACTGGAGTTTAATTTTTAGATTGTTTTGTCTGTACTGACTGTAGTCCTTTAGTCTGGCATGTTTAGAAACACACAACTTAAATGGCAAATGAGTAGCCCTGGTGTTTGTTATTGATAATATCTGCTGAGCCAGTGAAAGGTCACCATTAAAAATTATGCAAAAATAAAGATTTCCTTTGCTTATCTAAATTTGGAGACTGAATTTTTCATCAACATTGTTTCTTTCAAGCTGTTTTTTTCTGAAAGGTCACTTGAATTCTTAAAAAAATAAATAAATTCACCTAGTTACTAGCAGTTCTTCCTAATGGAGATTAGAATTTTGCTTTCTTTTCTCAAAAGTCGAAAATACAAAATTTTCAATAATGTTCCCAGATTTAAGAAAAAATTCTTTTCTTTGCATGTAGATATATGAAAAATGATTTAAACCGTCTTCAGCTACATTGCAGAAACAGAGAGTACGGCTGTGAAATGGTTTGTTCTCTGGAGTCTATAGACAGGCATGAAAGGGAGTGTGAGTACAGTCAGATACCTTGCTCCAATGCTGGTGAGTAACTTCAAAGAAGTTGAATCCTTTATATTAAACACGTTTGTCATCTTCCTGTCAACAGAGCTGCTATAATGGCCATTATTTTCTAATAGAAATTCAAAGCTTTGTCTTGATCTGCTCTTTACATCAGTGTTTTTGAACAAAATATAGTACCAGTTTATGGCAGTCATGATGATTAGCAAGTGTTTCTTATCTAAAAACTAACCAAAATGAATATGATGAACTTCAAATGTATGAAACTGTAGTAGTGCATTGGTTTTGTTTTCTGTCAAGTTATGAGTTTGTTTTCCAGTTCTGACTGCGTGTTTTGATGTTTGAATGAATGCAGTAGCCACTGCAGAAGACTTAGGGATCATAATTTCTTTATAAAACACCTGGTTGCCTGGTGCATGTGCAGCTGCCAACTCTGTGACATAGTTTTAAGAAGGGCATGTCTTGGAAAAAAGAATTATTCTAAGCTAAATTCTAGTTAGAATTGTTCATGTTGAGGTTTTTATTTAAACCAAGGCTACATCTCCTGAGAAAGAAACATGCCTCTAAAAAGGAACATACTGTTAAAATTTCTCAGTTGAATTCATTTGAAGTGTTGTATGTTCCTAGATAAAGTTAATTTATAATTAATGATGCTAAGGCCGTAGTTGAGTCTGTCATTGTAATTAGATATGAGATGATTAAGGTACTAGAAATGCTCTGCTGGAAGTTACAGCTTTTCTCAGAAGTAAGTGACTTATGCAGATGCTTGATTCGCCTGTTCTACTTCCTACAGAAGCAGTAGCGTTTTACAGATTTATGTATTTTACAGTGTTTTGCAGATTTATGTTTTTATACCACACTGGGTGTCTGCTGTTTGGGGTGTGAAGGCTGTTACATCTCTTGAACTCTTTCCAAAGAATACATGGAGTGTATTTTGAGTACCTCAATTACAAATCATTATATTTATTAGTAAAGCTCTTCTAGAGAACTCATTTGTCATTTTCTGGCATGGTTTGTTGGGAAGTTTCAATACTCCATTGTTTCAGTTTCCTTAAGTTGATATTCTCTTCAAATTAGATGCAAGTGTGTATTTTAACAAAGTGAGCCTCAACAATTACATTACAAGCTTCCTAAGTTTGACTTCATAAGTTGAGACTACAAACTTCAAGTTAGAGTGTTAAATAATTTATAGCAATAATTTATATAATGTTTATTTTTGATTCTTTACATTTTACTTTTAATCACTACAGAACTGCAAAGTTTGTATCCTAGAATTTCTCTGGAAATATTTCTATCTTTGTATGAGTTATTAAAAGTTCATAAATAAATGTTCTAACTTATTATTATAGTCTAATACATTATGGACAAGACCAACAAAATGTCTGGAAAACAAGTTTACATTGCATCTCACCCACATCTCTCTTTACTACATTTTTGGACTTTTCTCTAAGATTGAGAGCATAATATTTTTTTACACGTGTGTATTCTTTATAAATTCCAGTCATTGCAATCTATGATGGTAGCACAGGCAGGCTGCTAGTGTCTTAGCTTGGCATCACGATTGTCATTGCTGAAGTTGATTTAATGCCAGACCAGCAGTAGAAGACTTCACAGAAAATACCTCCTTCCAACCTTTCAGTATTTTCAGTTAATGGATAAGTGTCTTAATGAGACCTTTGAACAGCGTTGTATTAGTAGCTACGTATGTGTAACAGTCATATTTCATATCCCAAAGGAATCGCTTCTCTCAGCTTCCTTTCTTGAGTGTTTTTGTTTGGAATGGCTCAAAGTGCTTTTGTTGTAGATGGCTGTCTTGCCTTGCTCTCCCCTGCTCAGGTTGCACGGTGCAGGTTGAGCGGCGTAACCTGGACGGGCACCTGGCGGTGTGCGAGTACCGGAGCCGGGAGTGCCCCAACGGCTGTGGCTACACCATCCTCAGCGCCGAGGACACGCAGCACAACTGCGTGGCAGAGCTCAGGACCGAGCTGGAGCTGCTGCGGTACACAGCTTCTCTTTCTCTCCTGTCTGTCTTGGGCTGGGCTTAAAGTCACTGCATGAAGCACTTTGAAATGCTAGCACTGGATTCTGGTATGTGTTAAATGGTCCATTGATTACTTGATGCTAACGGGCCAGAATTTTATTATGAGTCAGCACAGACTTTAAATTCTTGCTGGTTTGATTCTTTTGTTGTTGGGGCTTTTTTCCAAGTTACTATAAATCTTAAAATACCATTGCTTGCAGTTGAACAGAACTACAAGCTTACTATTTTAAAATGACCAAAAACCTAAGAAAATGGAGGTTGGCAATTTAATTTTTCCGTTGGCCTGTTAGAGACATAAAGTCACATTATTTAATAATTTTATTTAGTTTATGTTTTTACAGATAGAGAAGATAAAAATCTCTAATTATTTTGGCAGGTACAGGTAGAGTCAACCACTGAGATCTGATTCTGATTTTTTTTAAGTCCTGGTAAATTAACAGTCAGTGAATATGACTCTTCTTACCAGCATCCTTACATATGTTCTGTAGCTTTTCCTTTTCATTATATTCATTATATTCCAGTTATACTTTTTTTTCCCCCTCATGCTCCTTCCCATTTGTATCTTTCAGCTTCTAAGTGTTTTGCTTTTGAACACTGCTGTGAAGTCAGGCTCAAATAACGGTTTAAATGCGTTGAGACACAAGTGATTCTGCTACCTGGTTTCTGAACTCAAAAGGTTAATGTAGTGCCATCTGGTTTTGGCTGTGGAGCTGTGTGAGAGCCTAGGCTGTAACAGTTTACTGCATGCTGCCATTTAGTGTCCACCATAAAAGTGTACAAGATTACACAGATCTATGGAATCATTAGACTGAAAGAGAGCTTTAAGATCACTGAGTCTAGCAGTTAATCCAGCACTGCCAGGCCCACCACTAAACTGTGTCTGTAAGTGCCTACTGTTTCCACACACTCAGGCTGTCTCACTTGTTTAGCAGTACTACAGGATTCAGACTTTTTATCTTGGCTGCCTCTGTTTCATAACACTTAGCAAGCACATACTGTAGGCAAACAGCAGAAGATCACTTAAGGTCATAAATACACCTTCTTGGGCTCTTGGAATTACTTGAGGAATATGATTGTCCCTCTGTAGGCCCCTCATGGGCACTTTAATGCCCCTGGGCACAATGCACTTCTTTATGTGTTTGTTGTTCTTTTTTAATTAATAAATCATGCCTCTACAGAGGCATCCTGTAGAGCTTGACGGGAATCAGTTCAGTCTGTTTGGCTGCAAGAAGGCTTTCTGGATTTTGAAGATCATTGTTTTCTCTGCATACAAGACTTAACAAGGAGAAATAAACTTTTTAGGGCAGAAATGATCTGCAGAGTGGAGGAGGCAAAACATGAGATGGAGTCAAGGTTAGATTCACAGAGAAGGCATATGGTCCAAAAAGAGAGTGTTCTGCAAAATGAAATTGAAGAACTAAAGGTAAATACAATCCATTTTTTTTCCCTCTCATAACAGTCTAGCTTTTTGCTTTTCCCAGTAGCAATTTCTTATTTTGTAAATAAAGTCTCATACAGAGGAAAATGGCATTAAGTATGGGAAGCAAAACCATCAAAGCTTTGCCAGGTTAGCTCTGTGGAGAAGCAGGCTGGATGCTGTATTCCTGTGGTTTATCTGCTTCAGGTTCACTGGAGCTCACCTGGGTACTCCATCCGTGTTCTGTGCTTGTGTAACATTGTCAACAGATCAATCTGAAACTGATCTCAGTGTCTAAGTGTAGAGTATGCATCACAAACTGGATGTAATTAAACATCCAGCTCCATTTTTAATTGCTATCCAAAGGGGCTTAGCCCAGAGCTGACCCAGAGCCCTACTGCCTGCAGTGGTATTTGCACTGTGGTCAGAAGGTTGGAAAGGTTCACAGTAAACTTCATCAAGTAACAAGCAAGGCTGTCTTATCCTTTTATTAATCCTGTTTTTATTATATCACAGAACAATGATCTTTAAAGCAATAGTTTTTAAAAGCTTTGTAAAGTTTTTTTAAACTTTATAGTTTACATTTTTATTTTTACTGGATTTGATGTTAAATCCTTGAAAGAATGTATCTGAACAAAACCACAACTGTATTTGGTTTGGATTCTTGAAGTAGAAAATAAAAGCAGCAAGTGGGTAAATTGGCTGTTTCTTATCATACTTTGTAAGAAATAAAATATGAAAACAAAATGTTTTTGGAAAACACAATGGAATCTTTAGAACAAGACCATCCCAGAAGGTGAATGCTGGATTGTGTCTCAAATTGTTTACATTTGTTGCACTATCAAAAAATTATTTTGGTGGTTTTTATTCCAAAGACTCCATCGCCCTGTGTGCATGGCCAGTTCATTGCAGCATCATTAGAAGAGAGTTTGTTTCCTGCAGTAAATTTGTATTTGCATTCCAGAGTCAGATGTCGCGAATGATGTCAGATGTGCGGTCTCTGATGGCTGCGGAGAGACAGCACCGTCAGGAGCTGGAGCAGGCAGAGCTGGAGAAGCGGGAGTTAATGGAGCTGCTGAAGGGGCTGCAGAAGGACTGTAGATCAACTACTACAGAGGGAAGCAGGAAGTCAAATTTCCGTCCTTTGACACGACTAGAGAGTGTAAAAAGAAAACCTAGGGAAGTTACAGTTATCTAAATAGTACTAAGCTCCAAAAGCATTTTCTTCAAATACTGGCTTCTGGCAAACTACTTTCTTTGATTGATTGGTAAACTTTATGTAAGTTCTGATTTACTTGGTTTTTTTTAAAGTCTAAATTACAACTGTATTTCCTTTGGGGCCATAAAAACAAACAGAAGATTTTTTCCTGAGGGAATACTGGTCATTAAAACCAGTAATTGGAAGACATATTTTTATCTAATGTGTTTATAAAAAGGGAAAGGAGACTTCATTTATTCTCTCTTTACTGCATCACTTACAAGAATCTTTCAAGGCTGAAAGCCACAACCTTTTAAAGTCAAAGATACGGACTATTATGGACCAGGAAGAAAAAAACATTTCAGTATCTCTGTTTCAAACAAAAAAGCAAATGTGACCATTTGGGATGTACTTAATTTGGGGAAAAGTGAATAGTAGAATTAGTGAGTCGGTAATAGAAATTAATAAGATTTTGTTTGTTTGTAGTCTGTAGAAGGTCTTATTTCAAAGGTGGAAAGCAAGCACTTTAAATTTTAATTCTTCTGCTATGTAGCAGCTTTGGGTGAGGTTGACTGTTGCTTTAGAGGTTCTTCTCATTTCCCAGGCTGATACACACTTAAGAGACTAACACTAAAGCCCAAGGTAGTAGAATAATTAAAACCCTTTAAACAGATATGTGAATAACTTTGAATTTATGTGAATGGATCTGCTTACTTAAAAATTTGCAGCTTTTATATGTGAACGTATCAGGTATTTCTACTGGATCTTTTAAGCATAAGACCAGTCCATTTGGTACTCAATGATGTGCACAAGAGATGAATATTTGCACAGTCACTTGGGCTTCAGACATCTGTGTTAGTGCTCAGGCAGGCTTCAGGGCATGCCAGAGCCTGGCACTGGCATCAGAGCGTAACAGAACACCTGTGTGAGTGCGAGTAGTCAATGATCTGCCCTGCTTAGCAGTACAACTCAAAGGGGTGGTGGAAGGGTTAAGGGACATTAGAGCATCTGAGGAAGAGATTGACTGATAGAGCCATTCTCTGCCTCCCCTGAGGCAAATGTACCAGACAAATGCACCTCGGAAAGTGGAGGGTCACTGGAGATGAACCCAGGGTGGCAGGTCTGTGATGGGGGCAGAACCATTGGCCAGCTAAAGTGCATCTGCACCAAGGCACAGTAGGGCAGCAAGCAGGAGGAGCTGGAAGCTGTTGTTCAGCAGGAAGGTTTGATGTTGTCACCATCACAGAAACATGGTGGGATGACTCTCATCACGGGAGTGCTGCAATGGCTGGATGTAAGCTCTTCAGAAGAGACAGGCGAAGCAGGAGAGGTGGTTGGATAGCACTGTACAATAGGGAGTGTTCTGATTGTATTGAAATGGATGATGAAGATGACATGGTTGAGTGCCTCTGGGTAGGGATCACAGGGAAGGTCAGCAGGGCAGACCTCATGGTGGGAGTCTGTTAGAGACCACCCAGCCAGGGACAGGCTGATGAGGTGTTCTACACGCGGCTGGCAGAGGCGTCACAGCCACCAGGCTTTGTCCTCGTGGGTGACTCCAACTAGCCAGATGTCTGCTGGAAATGCAGCAGAGAGGAAGCAGCCTAGCGGTTCATGGAATGTGTAGAAGACAGCTTTCTGACTAACACAACTGGTAAATGAGCCTAACAGAAGAGGGGCCCTGTTGTTTGTGGGCGAAGAAAGAGTGGTGGTGATGTGATGGTCAGTGGCCATCTTGGGCAGAGTGACCACAAACTGTTAGGGTTTTCTGTTCTGGGTGAAGTAAGGAGGGGCACCAGCAGAACTTCTGCCATGGACTTTGGTCAGCAGACTTTGGCCTATTGATTGACCAAGTCCCTTGGAAGTCAGTCCTGAAGGGCGAAGGACTCCAGGAAGGCTGGATGTGCTTTAAAAAGGAATTGTTAAATATTCAGGAACAAACTGTCCCCATGTGTGGAAAGACAAGTTGTCAGGGAAAAAGACTGGCGTGGTTAAATGGAGAACTTAAACTGGAACTTAGGGGGAAAAAAGAGAATATATCACCTCTGGAAGGAGGGTCAGGTAACTAGGGAGGACTATAAGGGTGTCACAAGGCCATTTAGGAAGCAGATTAAAAGGGACAAAACCCAACCAGAACTTGGTTTGGCCATTACAGTTAAAGACAACAAAAGAAGTTGCTATAAATACATCAACAGCAAAAGGAGGGTCAAGGAGTGTCTCCACCATTAGTTGAATCCAGAGGGTGTGTGGTGACAGGGGTTGAGGAAAAGGCAGAGGTACTTAATACCTTCTTTGCCTCAGTCTTCAATATCAGGATCAGTTGTCCTCAGGATACTCAGCTCCCTGAGCTGGAAGTTGTGGATGGACAGATGAGTGAAGCCCCCAGGGTCCAGGACAAGATGGTTAGTGACCTGCTGTGCCAGTTAGACACTCACAGGTCTATGGGCCCTGATGGGATCCAGCCCAGAGTAATGAGGGAACTGGCAAAAGTATTTGCCAAAACACTTTCAATCATCTATCAGCAGACCTGCTTAACTGGAGAAGTTCCAGGTGGCTGGAGATTAGCAGATGTAACACCCATCTACAAGAATGGTTGGAAGGATGATCTGGGGAACTACAGGCCTGTCAGCCTGACCTCAGCTCTGGGCAAGGTTTTGGATGAGATCATCCTGAGTGCCATTACATGGCACGTGCAGGACAACCGAGGGATCAAGCCCAGACAGCATAGATTTAAGAAAGGCAGGTCCTGCTTGACTGACCTGGTCTCATATGACTAAGTGGCCTGCTGAGAAGATGAGGGAAAGGCTGTGGATGTTGTCTTATCTAGACTTCAGTAAGGCATTTCACACAATCTTCCACAATTTCCTCCTAGAAAAGCTGGCTGCTTGGGACTTGGATGAGTGGACTCTCCAGTGGATAAAAAGTTGGGGGGTTGTTAGGCCCAGAGAGTGGTGGGGAATAGAGCTAAATCTAGTTGGCAGATGCTCACTAGTGGCATTCCCCAGGGCTCAGTATTTGGACCAGTCCTGTTTAACACCACTATTAATGATCTGGACAAGGGGATTGAGTGCATCCTGGGAAAATCTGCAGACAACACCAAGTCAGATGGGAGTGTTGATCTGCTCAAGGGTAGGAAGGCTCTGCAGACAGTCCTGGACAGACTCAATCAATGTGCCAAGGACAACTGCACGAGGTTCAGTAAGGCAAAGTGCTGGGTCCTGCACTTGGGCTGCAGCACCCCCGTGCAGTGCTACAGGCTGAGGGCAGAGTGGCTCAAGAGCTGGTCAGCAGAAAGGGACTTGGGTGTGCTGGTTGACAGCCAGCTTAATATGAGCCAACATGTGCCCAGGTGGCCAAGAAGTCCAGTGGCATCCTGGCCTGTATCAGAAATAGTGTGGCAGTGATTGTCCCTCTGTATTTGGCACTGGTGAGGCCACACCTCGAGTGCTGTGTCCAGTTTTGGCCCTTCACGTTGAAAAGGAAATTGAAATGCTGAAGCGTGTCCAGCAAAGGGCAGCAAAGCTCATGAAAGGTCTAGAAAGCTTATCTTGTGAGGAGCAGCTGAAAGAGCTGGGTTTGTTTAGTCTGGAGAAAAGGAGGCTCAGGGGGGACCTCTTCACTCTCTACAACTCCCTGAGAGGAGGGTGTAGCTGGGTGGGGACTAGTCTCTGCTGCTGTGCCTACAGTGAGAGGATAAGAGGAAATCGCCTTAAGCTCAGACAGAGAAGATTCAGATTAGATGTTAGAAAAAAATTTTCACTGTTGGGGTGGTCAAGTGTTGGAATAGGGTGCCCAGGGAGCTGGTGGAGTCACCATCCCTGGAGGTGTTGAAGAGTTGTCAGGATCTGGGGCTGAGCAATGGTTTAGTGGTTTCAGGGTTGCAGGGCTGGTTCTGGGTTGACAGTTGAACTTAGTCTCTTCCACCCTTGATGATTCTATGATTCAAAGTTTGCAATAGGATTTTTTAAAACCCATAAGTCAAGGAGGCATTCATCTGTAAGCACTGCATGAGAAATCTGTTCAAAGACTTTCTCCAAACTTTTTACACAGCCTGTTCATGTTGCTTTCAGTGTTACAACTAAAGCCATATTCTCAGCTCATCAGTGGACTAACTCTAGAGATATCTGGCCTTCTGTTTACTGTATTAAATCAGTTTTGGAGGCTCAGGAAAATGAGTGCTGGTTCAACAACCTGAATATGTTAATTTTATAGTTTAGAAAGCAACTGCATTACTGTGCATGCCTTGCTGTCACCTTGAGCAATGCTTTTATAGCTAATAGCATAACCAAAGAGAGAGGCAGCAGTCTTCTTTAGCACATAGTCTACATTATGAAGATCTGTGGTCAGAGCTGTCTGAATTTTGGGCATTAATAAATCCTTCTAACTTGCTGTTTCTTTAGTACCACTGAGGCAGATGTGCACATATTCAGGTCTTACATATCTAAAAACTGGTCTTGTGTATTTAAAAACTGACATAAATAGCTCTTCTGTAAAGTAATTGAGAGTATTTGGGGCACTAGCAATCTCACTGATTCATACCATAGCCCATCTCTTAAGCAGCCACGTTTAATAATCTAAACCAGTAAACCAGTAGCTATAATTTGGGAAGACCTTCATTCACACTAAATGTTCAGTGGTCAGTTCACTTACATCAGCGTGTGTATTAAAGCAATAGGTAGAAAGTAAGAATGCTGTTACTCTCGTGTTCTAAACAAGCGAGCTGTGAGTGTCTGTGCTCTGCGTGACATTGTTGCAGCATTCACACTAATTTCAAGCTTTTTTGCAACACCAGATTTCATGCTATTGTATTCAGTTAGTGCTTTTCTGTGAACTGTAGCTGTGTGGCTGTGATGTGACTTTATCTACTTTGCCTAACGTAAAGAAGAAAATTGCTTCAAAATCCATTAGAACTTGATGAGCTGGATCATCTTTCCTGAGTCAGAGGGCAGTAACCCAATCTTTCCTGTTCTGACCACAGAAGAAAGCAAGTTGTTAGCTCTGTGCGTTCCCCGTAATGGGATCTCTGCATTTGTTTGCTTTAGAAACTTCACCCACACATTTCTGTGTAAATTCCTCCTAGTATGGGAAATAGGGTTTATTTAATGTTTACTTAGCATTTGGCCTGCTGTCTTTTTCCTAAGTGATGGACATGAAACTGCATGAAAAAAATGTGTCCTAGGTGGCAAGGAAGGACTTTCTGCTATGCTATCAAGCTCTGAACTTCCAGTGTGGAAATTTTGGGTCCACCAGCTGCCGGAATGGGCTGTCAGTTTGGTTTTCCTTTAGTGGCAAAGAAGCACTTTCAGAGATGTTTTAAATGGGCACAGAGTAGCTAATGGCATCTGGTCCCTCTGCTGAATTTAAGCTTTATGCCATTCCTCTGGGTTGATAATGGTTCTGCACTTCAGATTTCCTCTACAAATAAACCCCTCACAGGGTGGCATTGCTGAAGTATCATCATCATCATATGACCTGTCTTACAATTGACTAGACTGACATTAAATAGCCTGTTACGTTAATATTTCATCTACTTCTTGCTTTTCCAGTCTCATGTATTATGCAGCTCTTAATAGCAGTTGGCAGCAGCAAGGGATTTTTCTTTTTTTCTTTCAAATAGTCTGTTAATCCTGTTCACAAAAACTAAGACTCCAAATATTGTACTAGACTTGACATAAGTTAAAGACATTCACTTGGAAATGCTACCTCCCTAGTCATGATCATATTTAGCATTATATGAGACACTGCTAAAAGTGCATTACGGGAGGATTCCAGCATGGAATTACTTTTATTACTGTGCTCATACTAAATCACACTTTAATCAGTTCCATTTCCTCACAAGTGGAACTGCTGCTCCAAGTGTACCAGTAACTGCAAATTGTATTTTGAATTGCTGCTTCTGGCACTTTGCAGCTGGAAGAGGGAGAGCAAAGAGAGAGAACAAGTGTGGTGTGACTGTTCCTTCAGCCCAAAAGCAGAGATGTGGCTGCACCAGCTTGTGCCGCCAGCCAGCTTACCAGTGTGAGCTGCCAGCACGTGGCAGAGAGCTAACATGGCATTAGAATGAAACTCAGAATAAGTCTTTATCCACTGTTAGGTGGGTACACAATGTCACAATACCAAGCCTGAGAGATTCAGAAACAAAACTCAGAGCAAGTGGTTAAGGAAGGTATGTGGAACTCGCATATACAAGAGTTTCTTGACGGCATAGAAGGGAATTGCAGAGTCAAGCAAAATACCAGCTATAGTGATGTATTTTGACTGGTCAAAAGTGGTTTTATCTGAACTGTTCTTAGGTGTTTGTATGAAGTAATGTTTTAATAGTCCATGGTTGCAAACAGTTCCTACAATTTATAGAAATTGGTAGCCTTGCAAATGAAGTTTTCCATGTGCTGTCCTTTGGATGTTTCTGGCATGGTGCTTCTCTACAGCCACTTTCCTTAGAGGTGCTGGGTAGTATTGACAAGGAGCAGTACCAGCCTTGCCTTTCTCCCGTACTGTTGTCAGGTGGAGTACGGTAGGTCAGGGAGATTTTACCACGTACAAGATGCCTTTATAAAGACCTACAATTCTATGCAACTTTCTATTAACTGAGTAAACATTGAACTGTCTTCCAGCATTATGGGTCGCTGCCAGTCTATTTACATTTTCTACCTTTATATTCACAAGGATAAACCAGCACCTAACAGATCTTAATCTCTAGTGTGTACAAGAAACGGTAACACTTTGTATCACTTTGAAGTACACTTTGTATAAAAGTTGAACTAATAAAGGGTCTACACCATAATTAACACACTTTGGTTCACTTCATTCTGTACAGAAGTTTTTACCCTCTTTATCAGATGGAATAGCATCATTTAGGTACGCTGCAATTATAGGCTTGGTGCCCGGGGGTAGGCAAGGCTGCATTTTCCCTCCTAGAGGGAGCAATAAACAAAGCAGATGTTCAGTCAGACTATCCCTTCTCCAGATTTCCCTCCCACCTCACAGATGGGAGTTTCTGAATGGGATGAGCAGCTGCTTGGATGGCAAAGCACTGGCAAAAATTTGAGAATTCCTGGAGTATGACACTCCACTCCTGCACAGGCAACAGGACAATGAAGGGGTAAGAAGGGAAAAATTCAGTCTCTGTCCATCAACTGCAGGAATCTTACCCCTAAAGCAAGTTTCTTTATGGCCACTACAAAAACCCTGGTGGGAACATGTAAAAAGAGCAGAACAACAGAGCTGTTGTATTTGTTTAAACACGAGCAATCTGGACATGGGGCACTCAAGCAGGAAGCTGCTGCATGCAGCCCTCTGCCTTCACTGACTAGACACATTCTCTTACCTGATGGAGGAGTTACTCAGCAGGAAAAAAAAGGCTGAAAGCCAACATGGCACAACCAGAGACCAGCCCAGGATCTGGGCTGATAACCTGTTTATCTCCTACACCTCTCCATGTGCACCTGGCCCTCAGCCACATTACAGACTGCACAGCAGCTGAAGATTATGGAAGCAAAATCAAATGCACACGACTTGTGCCTTTCACCACACACAAACTGTGCCTTTGTCTGTCTGTGCTGCACTGGAGATCTCTTCTGCCTCACTCACCCTCCTCCCACTGTTCTGCTCACCAAGTAAGCACAGGAGTCTCTGAAGTTAGCCACTTCCTGGTGTTCCAGTCAGGAAACAAAACTTGAAAATGTCTTTGTTTAGCCAGAGTATCAAAAGCAAAATTGAACACTTTAAAGTGTTATTTACTCATGGTAGCAATCCCATTTTAAAAAGCAAACCAAATAACACCTGAGTTTTAAACAGCATTTTAAAAAAAAACATTATATACACACACTTCTTTTTTCAAGTTTAAATTCACACAGCTTTCATACACCAAGGTAACCAACCCTTTATTTCCTCCTAGTTTGAAAATTACTAATGTGACATGCTGTATATTTTAAACTCTGAAGAATCAGCACTGAATATTTACATATTTATTCCATGCTTGACGTTTTACTTTTCATTTCAATTTCCCTGACAGAAACCAAATTATTTATGTCCCTGCTATTTTTGAAAACAGTAAAATTTCTAAAAAAATAAAACCACCTTAAACACATGGTATAAAGGAGTGAGTCAGCTTTAAAAATATTTATGCAGTGCTCCTTAAAAAAATAGCATTAATAACAGTAATGCCTGTGAAAGCTCCACCCATTTTAGTCATTATTAGTAAAATTATATCTCTCTGTTATGTTACCATTCAGAAAATTGTTTGGCTTCCAATCCAAATCTGTCCATGTTATTTTAAATAAGGTTAAACCCTTCAAGAACCAATATTGTTCCCTGGGTGCACCCAGTCAATTCATGGATATTTCCCACTTCCATAGGTCATTCAATAATCTCCCAAGCAGTGGGACAGCCTCAGAGTCTCCACACAGAAAAAACACAGCTAAGAAGGGCCTTCTGTGTATCACATGAAAAACTTGCTTAATTTAGTCAGGCAGTATAAAGGTAAAATAATTTCAATTTAACATATTACCATACTCCAGAAACACTTAAAATAGGGTGTTAGAAGTTCATGAGTCTAGGCAGACAAGCTGTCCAAAGTAAGTCAAAATCACGTACAGGAAGAACTGGGCAATATTTAAGTAGAGTAAGACCCCTTTATAGCACTTCTGTAATGTCAACAGACCAAGCATAAGTGAAAATCAAACTAACTCTGACAGTGGAGCTCATTTGCAAATATTCCATGTGGCGGCCTTCAGGCTACTGAAAAGCCATTAATTCTATGAAACCCATGGAGCCCAAAGGAATGCAAACACATAAAACTTTACTTCACTGAATTCAGTATGAAAATAAATTCAGAATTTAATTGAGTAGTGGTATTTCTTTATGAATTCCTAGTCCTCCTTTTTCTTTTTGCACTGTATCTCAGTCTAATCACAGGAACAAAACTCTTAACTCTTCAAAGACAAGGTTTACTATCACTACCTGACTACCTGTTGGCTCAGGTTATACACCTGTGTCTCTGCTCTCTCCTCAACTATGTTAGGCAGAGGAAAGTCAGGGAACAAATGAACTCCAGGTACTCTAAGTGTATGAGTATTTGCTTTTTAACTGAAAGTATATGCTGCTTTCCTATTAAATAACTCCTGTGCTCCTAATGCATGAGCTGGAGTTGTAAAGTAAGTGATGGAATGTTGACTTATTCTCCCTGAAGTTAGTGACAGATTTTATTCAAATTTTACCTGGTGTGGGACTTAGAAGTTTCTAATGTCATTTCCCAAGATGTACAACAAGACCTACATAAATTACATTTACATTTGTATACTTTTAACAGATTAATTATTTTCAGTTATTCTTCTATCATCAGCTACTTCACCTGCTGGCAGATACACCCCATTCATTAATAACCCAGACTGGATAACAAAATAACAAAGGAAAGAAAGGGCTAATGGTTCTAAACCTGAGAGGAAAAAAAAAAACCAAAATTGCCTTACATACATATTGTTTAATTTTCTTGCAGTAATAAGTCACACACAAAACACTTGCACCTTTCTTTTGGCACAATGAATATTTAAGAAGTCCTTCAAGTCTTAACTCAAAGAGGTGCTTTACTGAGCATTGTCTACTGAAATCCACAAAAAAATCGAAACATTCTTTCAAAAGGAACAAAAATTTACAATTGTACACAAAAAGTCTTGAATTTTATTGAAATTTCAATTCTTGTATCAAACAAAAGCTTTTTCTTCAGACAAAAATATTCTCTTGGTGTCCTCCAGATATCAGAAACTCTGAATTGGTCTGTTAGTGACGCTGCTTTCTTTGTCATCTTCACAGAAGTCCACAAGGTTGAGCTGTTCCACCATTGGGTCTTATTTTATCGTGTGAAGGAACGTACATGACGACCTCTTCCACTGCCTCCACTAACAAATTTCCCTCTTGAGCCACCACTGCTACTACTATTAGCACTTGTCCAAGACGGTCCAATTCCTCCACGGCCTCTGGAAGCACGATCGCGAGGACTCGGTCGGTAGCCTTAAAGCAAAGAAAAGTATACTCAGTTGGAAAAAAAAAAAAAAAAAAAAAAAAAAGCCCTAGGCGGAGTAGGTGCTGCGAAAGCGTAAGAAACAAACAGCGTCTGCTTCCTCCTTTTAATTTTCACTTTTCTTTTAGGCAAGCATTGCTGCTTTAATTGCGCTATGATTACCATGGAGGTACGAAGAGAATCGAATGACAAAAGTCTGAGTGCAAAATTAAGATTCTGCGATCAAGTGTTCAATTCAGCAAGTTTTATGGGTTACAGGGCAGTTCGTACGAAAGCACGCATTTGACATGGTCTCAGTGACAACTGTTCATATATGCTTAAAACATTTGCTGAATTTCAAGGTGTCTGCAGCATCCTTGCATGGTTTCATTTGTAAAGCAAAAATGAAATTCAAGGAATTCTCTATAGTTCGATGCCCATAGGAATACCATGTACCTGCTGAACTTAATGGTCTCAGTGGTGGCAGTGGACCCCTGTTAAAATTGCTTTGACCACCTCTACTGTCATTGTAGGTTCCCCTGGGCGTACTCTGTGCACTCCAACTTGAGCCACGAGCACCTTCACGACGACTGTAATTTCCTAGATAGGGAGAGAAAAACCAACACACTGTTGAGCAAATGTCACTGGGTTTGGGTGTTTTTCCATTTCAATCTTCAAAATTCTCAGTGGTGACATAATATTTACACAGTTCAAGTAGATAAAGATACTCTATCAACATACCTGCAGTATTCCAACTTGAAGTCTACAAGTTACTCTATTCTGCACAGAATCAAGGGAACAGGTCTATTTATCAGGCAAGGACTCAAGTCTGAAAGAATTCACATTATCTAGTGTATCAAGACAGACTCTCATACTTTCAGATTTTGTGGTGAAACAAATCCTAGTATTTATAACTTTATAAATAGAAGTATTTTCTGTTTCTACCTTGCAAGGACTTGCCCTAATTATGGGACGGAAGGAAAAGGAATGCAATTTTGTCTATGTATGAAAGAAATTTAACACTCTGTAGGTTACAATCTCCACGTTCACTGAAAATTGCATCCTATTCTTGTCAGGATCTTCCATCCTTTTATTCCAAAGCCTCATTTAAACCCAGAGATGTACTGTGGTACTTGATTTCAGGAACTAACATGTCACAAAAGGCAGGGAAGCACTCCAAGAGTTGCTAAAACAGCTGACTCCTTTTTTAAAAGAGAGGCAGAAAGGCAGCATGGGAATTCACAGCCTTGTTTCAACTGTACAGCTTTGGAGGTTCTCACCTTCAAGAGAATCTTTCCTGGTGCTAAACAGCTCATTGCAACAACACTGCTTCAGGAAGATCTCACACCGGGGATGATGAACTGCTAGGGAATTGGGTTAGTATTACTGAAGCAATTTCAGCATGCATTTACTCCAGTTCTAATAGAGGAACCAACATACCTTTTGAAGCAGGTGGTGTAAAGAACCTGTTCTGACTGTGAAAAGCTCCTCGTCCTCCACGATTCCCTGAGAACCCACCACGTGAAGAAATCTTCTGTGACACTTTTGGTGGCCTTTTGGCTGGTGGTATCCCATCTGGAGCAACCACTTCTTTGCTCTCTGCAGCAACAAAATCATCCACATGCATGGAGGGTGGCCTGCTTGTGTTCTGTTTCCTCTGACGGAAGATATCGTGCGGTCGAATTCCTTGCCCAAATCCTCCCCTTCCTCTTCCTCTGGGTGGTGGCACAACATGAGCTCTCTTTGCAGGCTCTATGTACTCCGATTTCCCACTGTCATGACAAACCATGATTTAGTTAGCAAATGTAACACTCTACTACTGATAATCAGGCATTCTCCATATTGGAGATGCAATCTGAAAGGTGTCTGACATTTTGACAACATACAAATCAATGCTGAAGACACTCAGAAGTTTAACTCATTAAACTCATTTTACCTTGAAGTAATGAAGGTCTCATGCTTGTGCTTGCCGAGCTTGAACCCTTTTGTGGTTTTTGTGCGCCCAGGAGAGGACGGTTCTGACAAAAATGACCTCTCCAATTCAGCTTGCAAGTCAAAGTCACTGCAGCCCTTCTCTGACAGTTCAATTAAATCAACTTTTACCTTCAAAGAGAGAGTTTAATCAAAACAGTCATTACTAGCACCTCCAAAAACAAAAAAAAAAAAAAAAACAAAAAAAAAAACAAAAAAAAAAAAAAAAAAAAAAACAAAAAAAAAAAAAAANAAAAAAACCCAAAAAAACAAAAAACAAACAAACAAAAAAAAAAGCAGCAGTAACAAAACAAAAAATGCAGCAGAGCTGCAGCAAAATTATCCTGACAGATCTGATCACAAAAGGAGTGAAGGGCATAGCTCTCAAATATGAACATCTATCTTGTCACTTAATGACCCACAGTGGGACAGTTCTCTTGCTTAAGATACAGCTCTATGAATTTATTAATGTCTTTTATACAGTTTTGGTTTTGCTTAAGAAATTAAAACATAACTATCTTTGCATGTAAATTTAAAGAGTAAAACTCAAAAATAATTAAGGCAATGAAGTCAACAGAAACTGATTATTTCTCACACAAGAAATTAAGACACTGCCAATTCCTTAGTTATAAAAAACCAGGAATGCTACTGTATTTTTCACTATTAGCTTTAAAGTTTAGATTATAAAAGTTTCAAAGACTGTGAAAAGTTTTTGGGCAGATAGTTTCATGTACTACTGCCATGTTTCCCAGTTTTGTCACATCAGAGCAAATATTTAAATTTTAAAAAGTGAAGCTATCAGGCTCTTGTGGATATTACTGCAATGACAGAGGACAAGCAAGAAGAAACTAAATCATACTCTTTTCTACATTTAATACTAACTGATGAAAAGCCTCAACAGCAGTGCAACAGCAGTTTGGTGACACAGCTATTGTTCCCCTAGGGGACTGCAAACGATTCCAATTTTGTGGCAGCTCCCAAGTCAATCTGAAGGCATTTGATAACCCCTTTAACAAATGCCAGCCTCTCTATCTGGGTCAAGTTAGAAAGGTGAGCTCAGGAAAACAAACCATGTGGCCATATGAATTTCTGGTGCTACTAGTTTAGATTAACCCTCATTTTTAAATCCACTTCAGATACGTTAACGAAGCCTTTTACCATATCCAGGTCAGTGTCTATTTCTTCAGCCTGAAAGGGTGAGAACCACATGGACTTCAGCTGGTCATCCATCACATCTGCCAACACGTACGTAGTCCTACAACAGAACAACGCCAGAGGCCTGTTTGGTTATGAACCACAGCCCACTGCAAGTGTACACAGCACCACAGGGCCAGGAGTGAACATCACTGCCTTACCCTTGATACTCACATGACGTTAAATACATTGGGAGTAGTGGGTAGTAGAGACAACAGTGCTCTTTAGATCCTGTTTTTAATATACTTAATTTACGTATGCATACATTACTCTATTGTCTCAAATAAATCATAGGTAGACTGCTGACACATTCAACCATTTTACCTGTTGTTAAACAAATTCTGAAGAGAGTCTGGTGCAGAAAGGGTCGGCTCAACATCTTGGTCGCTCAGTGGACAAGAATCACCCGCTGATTCCAACATCTGCCTGACTCCAACAATGTTGTCCAGTAAGGATTCAAGGCCATCATCTTCCTTAGAACGATCCTGTGTCAACACAGAACAAGTCAGAATTTTTTCCCCTCTGCAGAGAAGGAATAACGTTTTGCTCATTTATTAATAAAAGGGGGAGGTACTATACAACAGTCTATCCAGCCACAAATAGTGAAACTAAGCCAGCTGAGTACACAAACAACAGCAGAGAGCTCCTAGGTGTGGTATTAAACACACCATGTCACCACATGCACATTCTAGGTTTCATTCCCAACTGATGCAATATCCTTTATAACAGTCCCACAAAGACACTGCCCCACGTTTTACTCAAGAAGCTCTGTTACAGCATTCCAATGTCCTGTGTCTGCTGCTCCTCATTCAGAATACTTGTGGCTTTTAATCTCTTAGCTAATAGATGTAGGCAGCCAGGGAAGGGACAGGAAGGAATGCAGCACTTGAAAGGCATTTGTGATCAATAGGCTGTGGAGCAGCTGTTCCATGGACTCTTAAGTTAGCCATCTACTGCATGGCTGCCATCAGTTACATAGAATCATATTTGAATATCAGAGTTATGTTTGCAATTATAATCACAGAAAAGTTGGATACATTGAATTCTTCACGTCCTCTAGTCCAGTCTCCACCATCCCTGCTTGAAGCAGGACTATCATCTAAGCCAGATCAGGTCAGCCATAACTATCCAGTCATGTCTAAAAAAAGTTCCAGTGACTGAGAGCCCACAGCCCCACTGACCTGTTCAGTGCTTCACTTCTCTCTCAGTGATGAGGTTTTTTTTCCTAATGTCACCCTGAACCTCTGAAGCCACAATCTGGGGCATTGCCCCTTGACTTATCACCTGGAATTACCAAAAGAAGTTTGATTCCACCATCTTTGTTACTATCTCCCCAAACAGCTGTGGCAAACTCTGAAATAGTTGCTGAGCCCTCCTCACCAGGCTAAACAAGCCCAGCTGCTTCCTCCTCTCTCTCTAGCACATGTGCTGTAGGTCCCTGACCACCTTAGTAGAACCCTCTCCCATTTCCCCAGGTCTCTCTAGAACTGGTGAGAGGGCAAAGCTGGTCACAGGTGAACACAAACAGCACATGAGAGCTCAGCAGCATCCCGTGGTGACAAGGCCCCTGGATGAGCTGACCATGCTCCTTCCAGGATGGCTGAGAACACACTCACTCACCAGTTTCTGGTGACCGTTCACTGTTGGCCCACATTTAACCTATACACCAACATAACCACCTGGCCCCTTCCAGCCCAGCCTGCAACAAGGCATGGGATTATCCTGCTTTCACTGCAGACCTTTGCATTTTTCCTAATGAACCACACAAACTTTCTGCTAAATCAATCCTAAAGCATTTATTGAGGTCTCTCTCGATTGAGGCTTTGCTGTATGTCAGATTAGTCACCCCCTGCCCTACCATCCTACTGGCATCCACCATTCACTGAAAAGGTATCCATTGTTCAGGCCTCTAATGAAAACATCCAACAATACCCAGCCCCCAGTATTAATTCCACCCACCAGTTACCAGTGACACTGAGCCACTGCTAAGCTGGGGTTCCTGTTGTTTATTACATTAATAATCTGCTCCACCACTACCCTACATCCTTTGCTTGTAGGCATGTGCTGCCTTCCATGACACTGCTTACTGCCTGGGCTCTTAGGATGTGCTAATAGAAAACTGCAACACCAACTGGATTATTTGAATGCTTTTACCATAACATGTTTCTCCAGATCAAGAAGCAGGTTTTCTGGAGTTTCTTCTTTGTTCTGCAGTAGATGTTTTAACTCTGCAGTGGTAAGACCCAGCGTTCTGCCTGAATGGGATCCATCTGTTTCCATAAGGCTTCCATCATCTCCACAACATCCCTGAAATATTTGACAGTTGGGGAGTTAGTGCTCATAAATGTTCAGTACTTCTGGACTGCAAACCCCTTTGAATGCAAACACACACTGAGCAAAGTGAGTTCTCTCGATTTAAAATCGTATTATGTAAATTATTTTAACAAAGTACACTTCAACAAGCAGGTTTATATACGGCATCAAGACAAATGCAACCCTTTCCTGTACAAGATGAGGTCTGTATCACAGAACTAACAGATATTTTATGGTTCTTTCTATACTACACATCAATACAGCAGCTCTCTAACAGGATGCTGTGAATCTAAAACTGGGACACCACAGCATACTATTCACTTAAGAAATCAGTATGAACAGATATGCCTTTCTTCCTGCTGAAAAACCCTCTTACTACAAACATACATCCTTGCCCAGCTTTCACAGATTTCATTAAAAACTAAAGATGGCACTAACATTACTGATGGAAAAGCCTTACCCAGCAATCTGCAGAATCAACTGCTTTCTGAAATAATTGTTCCTGAACATGTCTCACACTGCAGATTTCAGAGATATGCAGCTGAGTTCAAGCACTCAATACATATTCACTTACCAGAGTATCAGAGTTTAGAATCTGTCGCATAAAATCCAAAAATGAAGAGGCCAGTTCCCCCGTGTCTTTGCTGAAACTAGTTATTACCCGCTTTAATACAGTGTACAGAGCATTGCTGTGTTTTCTTAGAGAGCTGTTTTAAAAACAAAAAGAGAAAATACTTTATTATTACATACATTGTGACCATTCCACCATAACTGGTTATAAAAAATGGCATATATGCAAAATAAACTTGGCAAATTTTACAGTTATCAAAAGTTCAGCCTTGATTACAAAGCTGGAGCTTTATTATTTTTTCTGTACTAGACTCCTGTTTTCACCAGAACTGTCTGCAGATATTTTAGACTGCACATATACAGCTATATATACTACCTCAAAAACATTCAAGAAATTACAATTTCATCTTTGGCAGAAAAGAGACTGAAGTACAGAAATATGTGCTTGAACAAGGACCTTATGTATGAAGCAGGATCATGCTTGCAGCTACAATTTCACTCCATCCCATGATGCCTAACTGCAGAAAACAAGCTGTAAAGGCAACAGGAACAGAAATAGCAAGGCTGTGCACTGAAGCTGACAGCTGGACACATGGGATTATAGCAAGAACTGCATCTGTAACTTGCTAACTTTTCATTGGTGGTTGTATGGCTTCTTGCGTCCAACAGCACAACCTAAAGTGTTTTGAACAACCTTGTATTGACAAGGCTCCTTTTTCTGTCTGCAAACCTCACCTTTTTGCCTCTGCACTTCAACTTCAGCAAACAGAAACGTCCAAATACAGGACAAAGAATCAAGTATCAAAATAACACAATATTGTCCAATACATGTATATATCCTGTTCAAAGTGGATGAACAAAAATAGTTTGGAAAAAAACCAACTCATTTCTAAAGCCTTAATTGTCTGGAGGTCAGAACATCCAGGGAACTGCAAACTGAAACCCCTAAAAATAGAGGAATTACAGACAGTTCTCCAATGTTCCAGATTGCTTCAAAGAGCTCCAGAGAGCTCTTTGAGTGTCTCAAAAGGGAAAGAACAAGAGTATTGTATCTCATTCTAATCCTCCAGCCTTGGAGTGGGGAAACAGAGCGTACAAACTGTTTCCAATGCTTTGTCTCCTTCTCATAACTAAGTGCTTCTGTATTATTCAGAGTGAAGGAAGACCAAAATACTGAGTAAAACTCTGAAGCCCCAAAGAGAAACAAAAACTTAGATGCCTTATCCTCAAAATTTTCTACTAAGCATGTAAAAAATTATTTCACACTACAGTTTTTAAACTATTTTAAGCTGTTGGTGATATCATAAAGTATCATACCTCTTCAGGTGGTAGAAGCCATAGTCATGCTCTGTAAGGAACATCATTGTTCGGATGCACGTCAGAAGACAATTGTAACTGCTCTCAGAATTCATTAGTGTTTCCATCAGACAGTCACAAATTAAGGGCATCAGCTCTTTGCTTGGTAAGGAGTTGGAAAGCTGCTCTAATTCAGACACAGAGCCTTCTGATGAACTTGGTAAAATAAGTGCAATATCCTAAAAGAATGATTATTATAGATATAGTAGAACTGTATTCTGTACGCCCGCAGTAAATATAAACCATACATGAAGTCAGAAGCACTGGGTTCTTTCCCTATCCCTTTATCATCTTATTCCAGTATTTCAGTTATTACTGACCAGCAAAACACCAATCTAGAGTATCCTTTTTGCTCAGTTCTGTAAAGGGTTACAAACCATGATTTATTTCTACAACACAGAAACTTCAAATTCTGAAATATCATAGCGGAGCTAAAATCAAAGCCAAATAGTCATTGGGTAACATACAGAGTTTCCTGCCTAGGTAGTCAATGTGTCCCTCAATCTCAAAATACTGGTCAAAGAGACTGAAGTTCCTTGGCTGGTTCAGCCTGGAGAAGAGAAGGCTGAGGGGTGACCTCACAGCAATCTACAAGTGCCTTCAGGGGAGCAGCAGAGGGGCAGGTGCTCTCCTGCCTCTGGTGACCAGCAACAGGACACAGGGAAACGGAAGGAAGCTGCATCAAGGGACATTTAGGGTGGATATCAGGAAAAGGTTCTTCACTGAGAGGTTGGTCAGCCACTGGAACAGAGTCCTCAGGGAAGTGATTAGGCACCAAGCCTGTCAGGGTTCAGAGAGTGTCTGGATGACACTCTTAGTCATGGTTTAGTTATAGAAATTCCTGTGAAGGACAGGGAGTTGGACTTGATGATCCTTATGGGTCCCCTCTAATTTGAGATATTCTTTGGTTCTGTGAAAATTAAGAGGCTGCAGATACCACCTATGAAGTTTAGGACCGTCTGTCACTTCCATCATTTTACTTAAAATACAACAAGATTGATTTTCCAATGAGTTTGTATGGACAGAGAGACCTTGTTCATATGCAAATGGCTGACTATCTCTACTGACCTACAACAACCAAATGTCTTTGGTGTAACTGGGTAAGCACCAGCTCAAATAAATACATGCACCAGTGAGACAAATAATTACATGCAAATCTGTGCACACATTAATGAGAAACTACCAGGGCCAGTCTACAAATCAACCTTCAACTAGCATTTCTTACCTTGCCCTAGTAACTTCTGGGTTTTTTTTTAATGGAGGAGTTTTACAGCAGCAGAGCATACATATCTTTATATTTGGAATACATTTTCAAGAGGTTTCAGTTAGACCACTAAGAGATACGTATTTATTTAATTAGGTAAGAAGTGAACAGTGACAACTCAAGTTTTGTCAGTGGCCCACATGGAGAAATGCCATCCCTTTCTCAGCTGATGGGACAGGAAATCTTTGTGCCATTCAGTTTCTGGTCTCTAGTGAGCTACCAGTGCACATAATGCAGAAGACATGTCACAAAATGGAAAGTATTCACATTCAAGAACAAGAAGGCAGCACATCTGCCAAAGCAGCCAACCATGCACACTTTTTGTGTTTTAACAATGTTGATTTTTTTTTTTAATTTTGGAAAATAAGGGGTACTTAAGAAACAACCTCATTTAATTTGTCTCCTACAATAATCAACCCACATTATGCATTAAATATAGCAAATACCTGATCACAGAGGGACTGCAAAAGGGAAGTTACATATTCAGCACACTGTTGATGAGGGACATTGTCCCCAGCTGATCGCATCAAAGCCAAGAGCTCCTGGAAGACCTCTGCATACTTTTCATCTCCTTTAGTAGTTCCATTGATAAGATGCAAAATAGCCAATTTACAAGCTTTATGTGAAGCCAGGGCATCCAATAAAGCAAGCAGTCGAGTGGTCTGCCCAGTGTACTGTTTCTCTTTATCTTCTGTGTTGCTGAAAGGGTATCAGTGCACTGTGAAAAAGCTGGTTTAAAGTGATCTCAGAAACTATAAAAACAACTATCACAGCATTTAGAAAAATCACTGCATTTTAGAAAAAATTGACCTAGTTTGCATACTTAAAATTACAGTTTCATTTACTTTTTGAAAACTGCTCAACTTTCACTAAAGAACTTCTGGTCACATCATTACATAATCTACTATGCACTTAATATACTGTAGGGCATCTAATTGTATAAGATAAATATGCTGTTATGTCAACAGTATTTAAGTGGATAATTATGTTTTAAAGAAAGAGCACTCAGTTTCAAAACCCTCTGAACCTGTATCATTCAACTTTCACTAGTTTACAAACACCTACACACATATGTAATCCCAGTACAGCAAACATTACTGGCCTACTCTTCTTATTTATGTCATGCAGGTCCTTAAAAGCACTTTATAGACGAGATGAGGCTTTCCAAGGCCAACCTGAAGAAAATCTTCCTAAAATACTTACCATAAACATGCAACATGAAACTGTCTACATCAAAACTTAGAGATATGAGCTGGTTCTCTGGCAACCTTAAGCATTATCAGGACACAGCATATAGCACTGGAATGAGAGTTCATTCAGCCCATCATGAATAATATTTCCAAAAGTATTTTCCTCCTGCTAAATCTACTGTGCAGAAGCAAGGTGAATTTAACAGTTCATTAACAATATCTTTGCAAGAGAAAACAAAAATACCTTTGCAGGTCTTCTACAATTAGATCCAATACCGTCCTCATGATGAGAAGAGCAGTAGGTGAAGCCAAGTCACAGAGCTGAACACAAATCCGCCGTAGCATGTGCTGAATGGGCTGGCAGGACGAGCCGGAGAAGGATCGCACGATCTCCTGTATCAGCTTGGCCTGCACGTGCAGGTGCATACTCCACAGCTTCCTGGTGTTGAGTGCCACTGCAATATCATGGGCTTCAATCACCTGCAGGAACAGAAGGGCAGGAGGGTTTTTCCTGTCAATTTTTATGATAAAACCTGAATTCCATCACATCGTATAAATAAAAACAAAGTATGACTACTGTCCTCATTAAAAATATCGAATGCCATTTTCACTGTCACCATATGACAGGGTATGAGCCAGCAAATTAGGTATTCCTTCAGGAGCATGGATTGTCACACACCTTTTATGCTTACTTATTAAAGATCACAAATTCAAGAGCCATGACAAAAGAAAGAATAAGCTTAATGTACCAAGTTCAGCACTCAGAGTTAAGTTAAAAGCCTCAGAGACAGTTATTTAAGTAATAGAACAGGAGTCCAGATAATCTCACAAGGGACAAAAGAACAACATATGACTGCTAACTTAAGAAAAATACTCCAAATAATACCAATTCTGTTTCTGCTGAAAAAGACTTATCTACAAAGAATCTGTATGAGCACAAATGCTTTACAGCTTTAATTCAACTTCTCACATATCTGTTCTTTCCACCACTACAAAAATGGTCAAAGGGTTAGTTATAAATAATAAAAATTCTTTAAAAACCAAATACATCTAAGTTATACCTGAGTAGTCTGCATGGGCAGTGGAAGAGGCAACAACTCTGAAAGCAGTATAAGTCCAGAGAAAAAGCCTTCAGGAATTCTCAAAATTGATGAGAGAACTTCCTTCAGCATTAAAGACCAAGTGTTGTTTGCCAAAGTTTCCTCAGAAATGGTAAGTTTTTCATTAACACCTTGTGTAAAAGTCAGTAAGACATCAACGATGTCATTCTGGATTTTTTGTTCGTCGCTATCTAAGCGGCCTGAGAGAGGAATAGAGCAGAGGAGCATGTGTAAAGAAACAAGTGCTGCAGGAACACGCATGTCCTTGAATTCAAAGGATCCACCCCTCAGGAGCTCTGTTAGCATTGTTTTGAGGAGAGTGAGTGTGCAGCGGGCCATGGAAATAGTAGTCACTCTGTGCAGCGTGGTGCCCATGTTGACGTGGAGCCGCCAAGGCTGAATAAGGATGCTGTTCAGCTTCTGCAACACCCGGATGAACGTGTCCATTCCCTCGGAAGAGAAGAGCTGAATAACTGCAAGATTCCATTTAAGGTCTTTCTGTTGACCTGCACAGAAAAGAAATAACATTTCTGTATTTCTAATTTCTCCTGGGCAATCACAGTTACACTTTAGCCAGGTTTAAGTAGAAGACTCAGAAAACTAAGATTTGTACTTTAACCTGTACAAATACATCAGCCATACCTTCTACCAGAGGCGGTGGACATGCAATATGACAAAGAACACGAAGTGCAGTGGGAAGACCAACTCCATCTGGAGTCATCAAACTGTCAATATTCTTTTAGGGGAAAAGAAAAAGAAAAAAGGAATGAGCCTGTATTACAAGGAAGGACTTTATGAGTATATTGCTTGCTTAGTATTCAAATTCTGTAGTTAGTTACTGTAAGTATGTCATAAAATTAAGTTTAATTATTTCACCTTTTAGTAAGCAGTCATAAATAAGGCAGAAACAAAAAAAAGAGCACCAACATCTGCACTGTGATTCACAGGAAGCTAAAAGATTGAAATAATTAGGTCTTTGCATCATATATTTACCTTAGATTTTGTTTCAATAAATACAACAACGCAAGACCCAGCCTAGATCATAAGCTTTAATAGAAACATCTCTTTTGGATAACAGTATGTACTTGCATGTTAGTACATATCTAAGACAAAATATCAGACTACCAAAGGTCTAAGCTTATAGAACATAAATAAAAGATAGCATCTACCTGTATTTTACTGACCTGTTTGATATATTCAATAAGATTTGGAATACAATTTATTTCAAATCTAAGATTTTTCAAAGGTTCAAGCCACTTGCTGAGCTCTGGGGAAAAAAAACAAAGACTTAAGTCAGTGAATTTAAGTCAGTGATCATAAACCCTTTTTCAATCAAAATGTGCTTAATTTACACAATAGGCACTAAAGCCAAGTGTGAAATTTGTGGGGTACATAGTGCAGCTATAGCCAGCTGAAAAGCATCAACAAAAATAGAACTTCAGGACAGGCAATATATATTATGCACTGACAAAATTTGGCTCAAGTCAATCTGAAGGCAATTTTCATCTCATCTCATCTTCATCTCATCTAATCATTTGATTACCTGTAATCAAATCATTTTCTACAAAAGACACTAAGGGGCACTATCAGCTAAAGAAAAGAACCAAAACACATTTCCCTTAATGTACAGAATAGGTTATTACAAACTAAGTACAAAACTTAACTATTAAGTGCCCAAATAGAGCCAATCTCTGCCCTGCACTCCACTAATGCTAGAAGTCCTTACAGATTATCAGTCTCTCTCTTAGTCAGGAATAACCTGGAAGTCCCAGGTTCCTGGGATAAGAGACTTAAAGATTTAAAAATCATTGTTCCTGAAAATATTTATAAGAACATGAAGATCAAGTGGATATGAATTGATGATTCAGACTGATTTCATGATTTGGTTTAATAAACTAGCCCTGCTTTTCATAAAGCAGTCCAATAATCAGGTGAGGAACAAAATTAAGAGCATGACAGAGGAAAGATTTATACTAAAACCTTGAAGAATTCTGATTTCTTTCAGTGCCTTTAAGTTTTGGAAGAAATTATTGGTATGTCTACATGAGTCAGTTAACCAATGCAGAGCACAACTTTGGACATCAGAGTTTCAATGTGCAGGTGTCAGAATAGTCTCCAGCAGGATTTTTCTGAGTGTCCCAGGCCTGATCTGTAAGTCAACACAAGCTGGGAAGACACCAAGACACAGCTTGGACATCAAAAGATGTAGTAACAGGGTAACATGAACTATTCCATGTCAGCTGGCCTAGGTGCCTTAAAACAGTCCCAGGATTATTTAGTAATATTCTATCAGACTACATCACTGTCCTGGTTCCAGATGGGATAGAGCTTGTTTTCCTCCTAGTAGCTGTTTCAGTGCTGTGTTTTTGATTTAGCATGAGAATAACATTGATAACACACTGATGTTTTGGTTGCTGCTAAGCAGTGCTTACCCTAAATCAAGGACTTTCCAGTGTCTCACACTCTGTGAATGAGGAGCTGCACAAGAAGCTGGGAGGGAGAAAAACCAGGAGAACAGACCCAAACTGTCCAAAGGGATATTCCATACCATAGGATGTCATGTTCAGTATGAAAACTGGGAGAGTTGCCTGGAAGGGGATGATCACTGCTTGGGGAGGGGCTGGGCACTGATCAGCAAGTGGGCAATTGCACCATGCATCACTTGCTTTCTTGGGTTTTATCTCCTCTCTCCTTTTTATTACAATTATTACTGTTGTTATCATGAGTCTTATTATTTGTTACTTTTTTCCAATTATTTAACTTCTTATCTCAATCCATGAGTTTTACTTGTTTTCTCCTCATCCTCTGGGGGTGGGCGGCGGGGTGAGCAACAGTGGTGTGGCACTTAATGTCCAGTGGGGGTTAAACCACAGCAATAGCCATAGCAAACAAAAATAAGACTCACCTCACTGACTAGTTAGTCCACTTCTACAGAAATTTGCTCTCCTATTATCAACAGAGTTTGAATAATTTCAAACTTCCTGTAATTATCCAAAATTTATGGTAGCTATTTTACTTGAAAAAAAAAAATTAACTATTATTATTTCCTATTTAACTCTCATTACCAGAAAAAAAATTGCGCAACATCTCAGTGACTCAACTAATCAGATGCAACTGGAAAAGTAATTTCACAATCCAAGCCAGACAACTGTGAAGCACCAATTATTTACATAAAGAAGATTTCTTCTATACATTCAAACAATTCAGTTGATAATTACACATACTGTACCTTGCAACTTGGCATTATTTTCATCTGCTTTACAAAGTTTCAGCAAAGGTGCTGAGTGCTGTTCCAGCATCTGGACATCACTGGAAGATTGTACCACCAGCAAAACAAGGATGCAGGCATAATTATAAGCAACTGACTTCTTAGACTTTGAGTCTCTGAAACAACAATAAGGATTTTCTTTAGATCTCAACTAATACAACTATCTATCTGATAGATTTTCATTATTTGACCCCTGAAAATCTACCTACAGAACTTTTACCTTCAACAAGGATTGCCCCATATAACTATCAATGAAAGAAGCCCAAACAATTTCCTCCTATGTTTTTTGGGAAGTGAACACTTTCTGCTGCATTATAGACATTCATATTCATTTCAGCATCAACAAACCATGAGATCCAGTCAAGTGGCATGCAAATATTTTTATGTAACTTCATCTGTTTCACACATAATTTTAAAAATCACTGCTACCTAAAGTAGTACAACTGCCTGCCCTGAGAAAACAATGACTGTATTTAACACCTACAAGAACTTGAAGAATTGAGAGATTCCCACTCTAGAGTAGAGTGCAGTACTCTCTGTATCCAGTCAAACCTTTTGCTTGTTTCACAGGCAACATTGTATGCTTGAATAAAAACTGCCTACTTACTGATTTTTTCACATAATCAAAAGTTTTCCCTACATATATTACAAGAACTTTGTTGATGACCTACACAGATTTGGGGTATTAAGCACTTGATTACAAATGACAGGCCTGATTCTGTATTACATGCTTCTACTTAAAAGTTGTTTTGGCTTTAAATAAAAACATCAGGACCTAAAAGAAATTTTAGATTTACTGAATTATTTATAAAAGATAGATACTTTTAAAATTAAAAAAAAACTAAAGGAAATAAATAAATGCATATATTACCCTAAAGCTTCTTTGGAGTAGTACTCCATTAAAGTAATAAGGCTTTGGAGATTTTTTTCCAGACTGAATACATGAGCCACAGCAGATCTTCCCACAGGGTTGAAGGTGATCAAGTAAAGGTTGTGAAGTGTCCCCAGCAGATCTGAGTGGTCAGTCTCCTCGCTGGCTGTGCACCGCTGGAAGTGGCAGAACAATTCCGAAATGCACTGTAACGTCTGCGTTGAATGCAAGAGCCACAGGGCAAAAGTATCCTCGCTGGCACCATCTGACTGCAGACCTTCCTCTTGATCTGGATCAGAAAACTGACAAAGTGCTCTAACCAACAAGTTTGTTGCTTCGTGCTCAGAAATAAAGAACAGAAGACCCTTCTGTGACTGTGCCAGGAAACGCAATATATCCCGGATAGCCTGAAGCACACCTGGATGTGCACCTGTCACTGGAAGAGACAGCAGCAAAGTAATGCATTCCAAGAAATGGTGACTATGAAGATACCTGGAAAAAAACCAAACCAAAATCAGGAAAATAATCAGCAATGCTACAAGTATATGTCAACACTTTATACAAAACTACATACCTCCTAGCTTCAGTACTTATTGTTCTGTGGACTACAAGAAATAACTAATTATGAAGTAGTACAAAATTTAAACATTACAAAATGCTATAATATATATGCTATATATTGCTATAATATTTACAAGAAATAAGTCCTAAAATTCTGATCTCCATAAAAAAAACCCAAACAAAAAAAAAAACCTCAACTGTATCTACATACCAAACAGGACACTATTTTATTAAATTTGCTGCATCTGAATCATCATCAATGATTTAAATCATTCAATGTTTTAAATGTGCTGGAAATCAATCATCACAGCACATCTAGCAAGCAATTTTTGAAGACTTTGCACATAGATGCTTATATTCAGCCATGACCTACACCACTGCTACCAAAGAAATCTGTCAGCATTTAGAGAAATACCTTCTAGACAGAAAGTTGCTAACAGAGTAAGAACCCATGAGAAGTTTTAACTGGCTGAAGGCAGGCAGGCCTCAGCTCTGCTGCCTGTGCAGTCAAAGTGAGCTGCAGTGACAAAACTGCATGACCTCTTCATGAATCTGAGGCCAGTCTGCATCTTGCCACCTTGACATCCAGACTGAGGAATTCCAGACCTATTTTATCCGTACATATAGATGTGTTCCAAGATGACAAATGAAACAATTTACAGCCATTTCAAACTGGACAGCACTTAGCATAAGCAGTCAGCATCTGTGAACGCAACTGAAGGGCGAGCACATTACCAGTACTAAGGAGATGTTAACTTCTGGCTAGGTGCATTCTAGGTTGATCAAAAACCACCAAATAACAGGTACATTAACTTATCAGACTCTCTCAGACCTTATATCCACAATTTAGAATCTTCAAAAAAAGAATTAACCGAAATATCCAGCAAAGTGTTATTCAACAAAGTCACCCCTGAAATGTATCTGTACCAAGCTGGAGGAAACACACTCTAGAAATTGAATTTGCAACTGCTGTACCTAAACAGGACAGGGTAAGGATCATCCCTTTCTGGAGGGCCTGTAATGCGTGCCATGGTTGGGAAAGATTTCACAGGGGGCTGAATCATTGTATGGGGAGCAGTTTCCATCAAATGGAAGATTTCTTCAAGAAGACTAACAAGTTTTTCCATCTCTCCTTCACTTATATTAGAAGATTCCAAAAGATGATCCATATCCATAGGAGCCTCCACATCATTTTCATATTCTTGGTTGGTTCTTTCAAGTCCTGCCAAGTCTTGGTCCTGTTCTGACTCTGTGTGATTAGGAAGAGGAGGAGTGTTCTCTGCTAACTGATCCACCACCTTTTTAATGTCTGACAGAATCTCGTAGAAGTGACACTTCTGGAGAATTGCAGAACCAGCTGTAACAACTCGCACAGTCTGATCTAACAGTATGAGTTCCAGGAGTTTCTGATAACCACTTTTTTCATGTACATCTGTGCCACCTCTTAGAAACATTTCCATTCCCTCAGTCATACTAATAACACTATCCAAAGCTTTAAAAGCATTAAGTTTAAGGGACGATGATACATGATCTGCAAACAACAGTTCAAACAACACATTAATAACTCCTGCCTGCAAGAGTGCCATTATTCCTTGAGTCCCACATTCTGCTAATGAAGATACCAATTTTGTCCCAGCTTTGAGCTGTCGAACATTCAAAGCAATGGGCTGCTTGAGAGCCACCTGAAGGTTTAAAGCTTGCAGAGTCCAGTCTACTAGCTGGGTAATATAGTCTTGTTTTGTGTCTTTCACCAGCAGGTAGCTCAATTCCTTTACTATTAAACTTGGAATTTCTTCTAATGCAGTGACCCACTTTGCACCCCTTTCCTCTTGATATAATTCCAACAGTTCAGTTAACTTAACTGAGCCTTCCACTGCCCCTGCGTTTTCTTTTTCTGCATCTTGGTCCTTTATTTTAGCAACTTCATTTTCAAATACAGTCTTGTAAGGGCAGCTGAAGTATAAAAGCGGTCCGAGCTCCTTTTCAAAAGGTTCATATGTCACAGGAGGCACAGATGCCAGATCCTCAGGAGTATATTCAATATCAAAGCTTGGATACTTAAATGTTTCACGTTCCAGATCAGCAATTACATCTTCATCACTTGAAATCTGCTCATAGCCATCATCTCCTAAAAAGAGAAAGATTAAGTTACCAAATCAATTATGAATAAACCAGTTCATACCTGCAGAGAATATCTTCCAAATACAAAGTAGTGATTCATTTTACACAAATAGTACTAGCTAGAGAACAATCACACACTAATATACAAAAAGCCTTCTCTTTTAAGATGTGAGTGAAAGCCCCATCTGACAGGGGGTTTTTATGTAATAATGGAGTCATCTGAAAGAGAGTATAAAGTAAGAAGTTTAACTAGAATACACAGTACTACAACTGTATGGTCCAATTTTCTTCCTGTGATTGCACCTATAATAAAACTTCTTGCCTGAAATTTTTGCATAGACAGGGGTGGGACCTTTAAATAATGTATGAAAATGACAATTAACTATATTACATAAACACCTTCACTTGGTTTTTACTTAAGAAATCTTCCACCACTTCCCTACATTTTTAAATGAAACATAAAAAGATTGAATGTTCATTCTCACCTATACAACTGTATCTATTTTCCTCTACTTATAGAAAGTTTTACTATAAAGGAATAAATATTCCACAGCAAGATACTGCTCTTCAGAGATGTCAGGACGACAAATAAGGCAATGTTGTAATAATCAAGGGAAAAATATTCAGTTCCCTTGCACACACTCATCACGAAGGTACTGCCATCAAAATTTCATAAACCTCTACTTTTTTCTAAACTGTACAACTTACCATCACCTTCTTCCTCCTCTTCACCCTCTTCTTCATCTTCATCATCTTCCTCCTCCTCCTCTTCTTCCTCATCAGCAATACTCTCTACTGTATGACCATCATCGTCATCATCATCGTCGTCATCCTCATCCTCCTCCTCCTCAACATCCACGTCATCATCATCTTCCCCTTCTTCTGGCTGATCTTCCTCTACTTCTCCATCATCGGAATACTGGCTCTCTTGATGAATGGACGTTCGATCAGGAGAGATCGGCTCAAAGTAATCCTCCCTATGGTCCACATCATCTTCCTTTTCCCCAACCACTAAAAACAGATACAAAGTTTCAGAAGTAAGAGCACTTTTCTGAAATCCAAAGATATCGAACAGGACCAGCCCTATGAGCAAGATCTCATCTGGCCCCATACGCTTGGCCTGACCATTCCCACCTGGATATTATTGAGGGTTCATTCAGCTCCCTGTGTCTGCCCTCCAGCCCAGGGCACCTGGAGAGTAACTGATTTTCCTACTAAAGACTGAGGCAAAAAAGTCATGAACTACCTCAGCCTTTTACACATCCTTTGTCACCACGTATCCCCCTGCATCCAATAAAAGAGATTCTCCTCAGAAATATTTTATTGTCTTTAATGGCATAATATATATTTCAGGTTTCTGCATTACATATACTAGAGATGCAAAAAAAGCATCTTGGAAATCTTCTTGTGGTTTGACTGAACACAATTACTTAGGTCAGCAAGACTATGAATATGTAGATTTCTTGGCACTTCTAACCAATACAGAGACTGGGTAACTTGGCAGATGCTGCAGAACAATGAACACCAGAGTCAACAGAACACTTATATAAAACATGAGCAGCATCTTCAACAGTGTATTGGTTACAGCCAATATTCTCAAATCTACTATCTTTAAAAATTATGCTAATGAACAAACTCAATTTTTTTTTTCCAAATCCCTTCCCTAAAACTGAATCTGTCCAGCAGAAGTAACAGCAGACAAGAAACTTTACACCGGGCTGGAACACAGAATTCTACCTCCTCTAAGGCGTGATGTGCAACAAATAAAACACAGTCTCTTCTCATTCTACCTGACACTGGCATAGGTTCATCCTCATCATCATCAGGAGGAGGAGGGCCTGGAGGTGTCCTTGGTCCCCTGGGTTGTGGTCTTGGAGGACTGCCATTGAATTGGTCTTCTTTCTCTCCATCAACTATATTTGTTGGGAAAATAAAAACTTGCATTTAATGAAACCACTGGAATAAAAGCAGAAAATTTTTGGGTTTCAGTGATACTTTTGACTAGGGAACACCATTGCCCAGCTTTTATTTTATCTATATTCTGCATTACGTGAGGCAACTTTTTAAAGTCACTCAATGAAGTAGTTTTCGATGTAAACAAAAAGTACATCAATAAACAAGCCTATTAACACTATTGATTTTTTATGTTATACTTGTTTAAAACTTACATGAGTAATTGCTAATTTTGGTTTTGACACTACTCATACTGTAACTCTATCAACAATATCTGAATTGCTTTTAAAAAAAAGTTCACATTTTACTCAACTGGCTTTTACAGTTTACAACTGTTTTTTACTGCACATAGCATTCAAGTTTGCAGTCTTCTAGCCATACTTTGAACAATAGCTCTAATTTAAAATCTAAAACCAAAATTTAAGCAGAAACTTGACCATGGATTCTATGCACAGCTGTTCTAAAATCAGTGCAGAGTACTGTTCTGTAATGTATTTTACACAAGTCAGATAAGCTAAGTTAACTATGACTGAACTTTTCTTGTTATGATTTTAATACTATTCTAATCACTTTTTTTTTAATATTCCAATCATCTACATTGCAATGAGTTCACACAAATTAAACTGCATTTTGACCATCCAAAGTAACTAGCAACAGATCAAATAAATCACTCTCATAAAAGCACTGGATGAGACCCTACTTAAAACCATTCAATATAAACCTGGAAGAAAATATGAAACTAAGGACACAATAAAGAAAATGAAAGCCACTGTAATCTAAAATGTGAAAGAATTGGGAATTTGTTTTTCAGCTGGGATACTGTAACACCGACTTGTAAAAGAAAAAAATCTCTGTCTTCTCCCAAGACTCACCATGTTTTGGATTCCTTTTCAATCCAGGCTGTTGCTGGGGAGGTGGAGGCGGAGGGGGAGGTGGAGGAGGTGACTCTCGCTCATGAGTTATTACCCTGTCAACTGAGCCATATATTGCCAAAGTCAGACAGTTGTACCACCCTCTAAGAACCAATCCATCCGTGTTGACCTGTTGGTTTTTCGAAAAAAAAAAAGAAAAAGCACTTAAAGACAACTTAAAAACAGTTACTCTAGCATCACTGTATAATATATCTGCATAAAAGCCAAAGAAAAATCCAACATTAAAATACCTCTTCATCCCACATTTTGAAAACTGAGAAAACATTGAACATATCAATCATTGCAACAAATTATCTTTCCCTAAAAGCATTAAATTAATTGCAGTATATACATTGTCTAGATAGACCCCTAATCCATTGATGAAAAAAACCCCAACTAACAAACAAACAAAAGACAATATGAAAAACCACAAGAAAACTCGAAAACTCTAAGTAAAGAATACCTAAACTACAGGCAGGTTTTAGGATAAGGTTTGAAACAATAAACACTTTACACAGTGCTAACACACCAGATGAAATCATATTTACACCTAAGTGACAGATATGCAGGGAAAGAAGAGGTTTAAATTGCATTGCATTACCTTTGCATTGGGCCTGAAAATAATTGAAGTGTTTTCATCATATTCAAGGCTGTTCAATGAAAGATACAAAGCCATTTTTCATTAATATAAAGCATGCTTACAGAAATAAAAAAAACACAGCAATACTAATCACACAAGCCAACAATAAAACACTGAACAAATACATACAAGAATGAAAAATCACCTCTTTCTACAGAATTCTTTGCATTAATATATATGGGCCCTGTAAATTTAAAAATAACAGAAATTTTCCTTACTTTAAGCATAAACCTCTATCCTTCCACATGGATCAGAGGAAAGGAATAAGGACACAAACTAGTAAAATCCAAACCAAACATGAAAGTCATGGGAGATACAGGATTTTCTATTGTGCATTCTCTGCACAACAGAACTAGTAAACTAACTAGAAATTTTAAGTTTTGTTCCTTCACATTATCAGTAAAAAAAGACAAAAGTGTAAAGTGAAAAAAGATACCCTAAACAATTTTATTTTAATTCCTTTTTTTTCTTTTCCTTATTAGTTACTATTAATAAAATTTTCTTTATATCCTTTAAAAATTTGGAACCTACCTTACCTTTCTCCCAATTCTATCTCACAACAAAAAGTACCTAAGTAAGTAACCAACACCAAAACCCTCCACACTCATTAGTACATTAACCAAAAAAAAAACCTTTAAATTTAGAGAAATCTAAAATTAATAAACCAAAACCAGTACAGCACTATAAAAATCTTCAGGAAGAAAAGGCAGATAATGAAGTCACACACTAATCTTGAAAGAATTTACCTTCCCAGCCGATCAAAAACAGGGGCACTTGGTTTGCTGACATTGTTGAAAAACAAGTCCAGTTGAAATGAATGGGGGGATGTCTCTCTAGGAACAGAATAAAAGTAAAATTAAATTAGATTAGTTCCTTATCAGAAAAAGCAGGACTACCAAGGGGAAAAAACCCACAAAATTATACTACTAAAGCAACGCCCCAAAATAATTACAAGTTCAGCAAACACATAAATACACTTTAGATTTTTATGCAGGAAGGTCTGCTGAGATACCAAAGTTCAACAAAAAAGTAAGAGGAAGGTTTTGCTGAATGTGACACCTGGTATCTTTCACTTACCCATAAGCCCTGTTGTCAGGCAAACTCGTGTGAGCCCTCACTCCGGGAGGAATGACTCGGACTTCATTTATGTAAACCACGCACGGAAAACGAACCACATCAATGTTGGTACTCTGCTGCAAAACAAAGAGGAAGCAAAGTCCAGGAAAGGTAAAACACAAACAACATCAGGTACTTGTATTCTCTACCAACACAACACGCTGCAGTCAATAATAAAATTCACTAATGTTTTCAGGATAAGCACTGATAAACACTGTTACACAGAAAAATAGAGTTTTTAATATAATCTCGGCACTTTTCAGACATTTAACGCCTTTTTTCATAGAGAGTGTTACAGGTTTATTTACTTAATTTACTGCCTTTATTGGCAAGAATCTTTTAAACAGTAACAGGTTGTTTTCTCCAGACAGAATGTAAGCAGTGTAACTCTAAACATTAGCAAAGTTCGTATTTCAAATATAATATTAAAAATTACAATGATACTGTAAGTCAGTTTTGCTAGATCTGTAAAAAAAATTCCACATGATGTTTGTTTTTCCAATTTTGCAACACCTGAAAACCTTTAATAAACATAATTTCTGTTTACCACACAGAAACAGCAAGTATAAAGAATTCTTACACCCTCCAAAAAGATGTTTGAGCAAACTAGGAAGTTATCAAACTTACAGTGACTTTCCATGTAGCAGCTACTAAATAATTAATGCTGGACGCCTTCTCTCACTAAATGCACTGCATTAGATCTTGTTACATTTATCCATCATTTTATCATATATATGCTCATCAAACACATACATAACTTTATGTTCAACTGTAAACATACAAAGACCTTCTTAAGAGAAGCTCAGAATCACATTTCCAATTAGCAAGCTGAATTAGCAGACTGATAGGAAAAACAACCCCAAGCCACTGGTCTATTAACACAACTAAAAAAAATGGAAATTAAAAAACAAGTGGATCTGCAGTCAAGATCTCTCTTTCACTACAATCACAAAGCAAATGAAACCAGCAGAAAGCAAGAACTAACATTTTCAGAAAGCTAGTAAGCAATGAAACAGACAAAGTGGAGTTTTAAAAAGTTTTTAAGATACGGTTTTGGCCATGAAAGCTGTTACTGTCTTCTAAAGGATCGATGCAGACACTTTTCAGCACACAGTACAACACCCTGGCCTGTGGGCTGCGGTGTCAGAAGCTGGATGGTGGGAGCAAGGGAATCCTGCCGGGACAGGGAGCACAGATGCAGGAACAGGAGCAGGGCGAGTGCAGCCTGCAGGGAGCGAGGGCTGTGAGCGCTCTCTGTGCCTCTGAAAAAGATCTGAGTCATGCAGGAGACTCGGATTTCTGGAGGGAGCTTCACCCCCTGGAACACCACCCAGATAAAGACAAATTCCTCTTCAAATGAGACTGGATTATGCCCTGACAGCCGTGCACCAACAACTCCAAACCAGCAAGTGCATTCAGCCCACTTCTCCTACATTAAACAAGACCCTGCACCACAACTACTCAGCAGCAGTCACACTGCACAGCTTAGCCAAATAAACCATTCCATTCGAAAACACAGCAGGGCTTTTCAAGAACTGTAAGCTCCAGTGCAACACTCACAACCCACAAAGCAGAAGGATTAGTGTAACATAAAGAAAGCTTTCAAGAAACACATAAAATACCCTAGGGTCAGGGCTGGACAATGCCACTGGGAAGAAGGAAAGTGGCAGTAAATGATTTTAACAGGACACAATTGAAGATGTTCAACAGGAGGGCCCTGGGGAGGAGTAGGAGTGGCTGCTGTTTCCACCCAGGGAACAATGCTGGGCAGCATTCTCCACCTAATTCTGTTTTAAATGGTGCAATTAAAACCACATTTGGGCCTAGCTGATCTGGACAGCTGCAAGAGTCCTGAATCACTTTTCAATTGCATTTCACCGCAGCATGAGCTCAAAACACTCCATTTCCTTTCCCTAATGCCTATCCAAGAACGCAGTCCAGTTATTCCATGAATTTGAAACGTCTTTCTCGTATCACAGCACACAACCACTTCTCCCCTAGCAGTCCCATTCCTCCCCCCTGACGGGCACATCGAGCTCAGCCCCGCACAAATCTGCTGCGAGACCAGCAGTTCCAAAGGTGCTCAGGATCCCAACAGCCTCAAAGTGCAACATTTGCACCATCTACCACCGCCAAAAAAAGCCTGAAATACTCATTTTGTGTAAAGTGAATAAATCTAAGGGAGTATCTCACAAACGCACAAATATCCCTCCTCATCATCAGCTACACAAGAGCATCAGGAATCTCACAAGCGGCAGGGCACGGCCCTCTAGTCGACTTCTTCCATCTTATCGCTTTCTCCAAGCACGCTTATCTTCTTTGTTCTCCGCTCGCCTCCGCTCCCCGTCACCTCCAAATCCCCGCTCCTTTCCCACCACCCTCCGCCCCCGCCAGCGGCACCTCGGGCTGCCAGGACAGCGGCTCGAGCAAGGCTTCGCGTCAGGCGAGGCGGGAAGGCGGCGGCAGCCCGCCCCTGACGGCGCCTGCCCCGGGGCTGCTCTGCCCGGCCGCC
>WEZZ01033145.1:4753-21756 GCA_013400585.1 Chloropsis cyanopogon | reverse complement strand
CACAGACCCCAGGCCCCGCTGGGCGTCACCGCAGTCCGCGCCGAGCCTTTGCCTCCGCTCGGTTTCACAAGCTCGGTGCTGGTTAATTTCAGCCCCGCCTGAGAAATTTCCTTTGCAGCTTTTCCCGTGCTTAAAGCAAACACTTCAGGTGAAGAACTTGTCTCTTCTCTCAAGTTCGTGTAGCACAATTCCTTTCAACCTTTCCGCAGCGCCCGATGTACCTGATTAGCATCCACTGCCCTTCTGCAGTCAAGTTGTACAAGCACCTGGGACACCACGAAGCCAAAGCCAGCCCGTGGCCAGGAATGTGGAATTAATCTTACGCAAGCCGTGTTGGTTACACAAGTTTTCTGTCCGAGCTCTATGCCTGACAGCAAAGCTGCACCATGTGCCTTTGGAGGGAGCTGTAAAAAGATGTGTTAGATCTCTAGATGGAAATGTCAGCCAAATACCTGCACTTTCCTGAACAGTGATAATCATCCCTTGCTATCTGCCTCTTGTGTCTGAAACAGCTGCTTATGAAATTCACTGGTTTGTGTGTGCATCAGGACTTCACAAGCCGCTTTGCTGTTCCAGTCGCTGAGCTTGCTGCTCTCTCAGCACTCCAAACTTTCACTTACACCAGGAGCAGCAGTCCTCTAGGTTGTACTCCACATGAAAATGTGGCATCACTTTCAACAAGGCTGTGGCTCAATATATCCATTTGTGGTGGTGAAACTAGTTCAGGAATTTCCTGTCCCCACAGCACGTGTTGGGGAGCTGGCCACAGCATGCAACTCCCCAATGAGTTCTACTGGGACACCTGAAGAGGTGTTTTGTGGCAATGCAGGGATACTCATCAACTAGAATTTCTTCTCAGTTCACTGAAAACATGATTCTGCCTCATGCTATTCAAACAGATGTAAAGTACAAATCCCTTTAGAGAAGTATTTCACAATTTGAAAAACAAGGGAGCACCCTTGGCCATGCAGGCAGATTTGCCCGCTGTCATTCCTGCCCAAACGTGGATCCCTGTCTCATCCTGATGAATTACCAGATCTAAACTCCTGAAGTAAAATACAGTATCTTTATGTAGAAAAATCCCTTTATATGTAATTTACTGAAGTAGCACAATGCCTTTTGACACCTGGCATAGCTTGTTTTGATTACACTTAGGGGCCCTTTGGAGACTCCTGTGGGGCAGTAGTTTTGCAGCTGCTCCGAGCATGGGCATCACCGTGTGTGCACTGTGCCAGAGGAGCACATCCCTGTCAGATGACTTCTCTGCTGGGACAGCCTGCAACAGTGCTGCAACCGGGTCAGGCAGCGAGAGCCGCTTCGGAAACCGGCAGGGGAATTCCAGCCCTGCGTTTTTGTCTGCAGTGACTCCCTCGCTGCTGGTAACAGCTGCAGCTCTGGATGTGAGCAGAATCAGCTTTGCAGGATTCAGTTTAGATGGCTCTGAGTGCACTGTCATTGACTTCAGCACATGGCTGGCCTTACAGGTCATTTCCTTGCCGCAAGAACAGCAGTGCTTAATGTCACACAGTTGCATGATCTCAAGAAGCAATTTGGGTATTTTGAGGGGTGTTCTCTCCACTGATCAAAGTGGAGATAACAGGATTTGGTTAGGAACAGCAAGAGACATTAAAAAAAAGCATGGTGGTAAACATAACACATTCAAAAAAAGAATGATAGAGCCAATTCTCCAATTTCAGTGGTAAGAAGTTGATATTCTGAAAGGAAACTGGGAAAAGTGATACAAGTGGGATACTTGTCAGAGGCCGAAGGTCTGTGCAGGAAAGGATAACAGTTGCAGGTGGTATTGGGGTGAAGACTCTCCTGTAGAGGAATAGAGCACGGCAGGAGATGCAGAACTGGCAGAAAAAATCCGGACACATTGAGAAGTGCAAAGTCACAGGTTGTTTGTAAGGAAGGGGATCATGAAAGATGGAAGCTTCAGAAAAACAGAGGAAATAAATAAGAGGACACACGAGTCTCTTGCAGTGTTGGGACGGGAGGTGTGAGCTCCTTGGCAAGAAGAATGGTGTGAGTTGTTTCAGAACTGCCCTGTTACAGTAGGTGGAACAAAAGGACACGCGGTGGGAAATCACCAGAACTAATACAAAAATGACAGAAAACCGGTTACATTGAGATTAGCAAAGGGGCTGGGCAGACAGACAGCAGGCAGGAAACAAAAGGGTTGCCAGGGAGGAGATGAGTGCAGCAACAGTGTGCTGGGAGGAGCCCTGAGAGGTCGCCTTGCCTCAAAGCACCCCAGTACCTTCCTGTAAATATCAGTGATGTCATATAGAAGGTGACACTTCCTGCAAAGACGATGCTCAACCAGTCCCAGGAAAACGGAATGGCAAGGGACAAGCAGCTGGAATGGGAGTACACAAATGCCAAGAGCCTGGGCAGCACAACACAAGGAACCTGACCAACTGGTGCATGTTGTCAGACCAGATGCTGCAAGCATGCAAAAAAGAGGGTGGAATGGGAACTGTGACTGGAAAACAGGTGTTTTAGGGAATGTATTAGCCAAGAAAGAGAAAAAGAAAAGGTAATGGCTCTACAGTGGCAATTAGTGACAAGCAGCTTCATAAACAAATGAATAAATGAAATGGGTTAGCCAGTAACTCAAAAGACCAAAATAATGGGAATTAAAAATGCTTTCAGGGTACAGTTTCACTTTTGAAAGAGGTTACTATACATAATGCAGCCTGCTGTAGCAATAATCTGGGGACTCTCATGCTCCTAGATGGACAGAGATATAGGACGAGACAATAAGGCAGAAGAAAGAAGGAAAAAAAGTGCATAAGCCAGAACACAACAAATCACTAGTAAAGGGACAGGTGCCCATCCAAAAATCACTCCCACAAAGACAAGGGCTGCGTCTCAAAAGCCAAGCTGGCACTGAGCAGGAAAATGCCTAGGAAAGATGATTAAGTTTCACTGAAAGACGAGCAGCCAGCCAAGCCAGAACTCTCTGTCTGGCATGCTCCACTGTGAAGTAATTTCAGAAACGTTCTGGATTTTTGTACTAAAGTATAAACGTTTTTCTAAGAAGTTGCAGTAAACTAAGACCTGAAAGGGAAACTGCCCAAAGAAATCCTGTGCTGTTGAATCCTTCTGCTCCAGGCTAAGCAGAGGTGACAAAGCAAACTCCCTGTGTGAGGACCAACCTCACTCCTCAGATGCTGAGTACAGATCACCTGCAGCCACTACTGAGGACAAATACCCCAGACCTTCACTTCACAAATGTTTTACTCAATGCATCGAAAGTCGGAAGACGAGTGCACAAAGAAAACCAGGTGCTCTAAACCTCTGACAAATAAGGTACAATTATCTTAGTTGTTTCCTGATACTGGATTCACATGGAAAATTTCAGCTACTGCTTTTAAAAACTGGAGTGATTGACATTTTAACCCCTTAAATTGCAGTCTCTGCTACCAGTGAATGTCAATTTTGAAATCTTGGACCAGAGAGAGTGAAAATTACTCCAGCCATCATGTGTCATGCTGGAATTTGGTGGGAGTCCCCACAGGGAGAACCAGGCTGCACAAACCACTGTAGGGCAGGAGGAGGATGCCAGGCACTTTGGGGACAAGTCAGCGGCTGACAGGATCCCCAGCAGTGGTGAGACACATCTGCTCCCTTCCTGGCAAACAAATGTGTACGTGTTAATGAAAGGTGGTGCGAGCTGTGAGCCTACACCAGCACAAGGAATGGTAATGAAGAAACACACAGCACTGAAATGTCCAGCACACAGCTGAACAGCCAGGTGTCAGGATGGGTGAGCAGCTGGCTCACAGGTCAAGTGCAAAGAGTTGCAGTGAATGGGTGACATCAGGCTGGCAACCTGTCACTAGTGGGGTTCCACAAGGCTCCATCCTTGGCCCAGCTCTTTTCAATGTCTTCATTAAAGACTTGGATGTGGGACTCAAAGACATACTAAGTAAATTTGCAAACAACACCAAATGGGGAGGAGCAGTCAAATCCTTTGAGGGCAAAAAGGCCCTGCAGAGGGACAAATTGACAAATTAAGAGATATGGGCAATTGCCAACTGTATGAAGTTTAACAAAGGTTAGTGCCGGATTCTGCACCTGGGATGGGGCAATCCTGGACGTACAGACAGCCTGGGGAGTGAGGCTGGAGAGCAGTGCCACAGAAAGGGACCTGGGGGTCCTGGTCAGTGGAAAGTTGAATGTGAGCCAGCAGTGCCCTGGCAGCCAGGAGGGCCAACCCTGTCCAGGGGGGGCACAGCATCACCAGCCAGGGAAGGGAGGGGATTGTCCTGCTCTGCTCTGCACTGGGGCGGCCTTAACTCAAGTACTGGGTGACATTTTGATCACCACAATATAAGAAAGATATAAACCTCTTAGAGAGTGTCCAAAGGAGGGCCATGAGAATGGTGAAAGGCCTTGAGGGGAAACTTTATTAGGAGCAGCTGAGAAGAAAGGAGGAGACTGAGGAGAGACCTCATGACTNACTCAATGATCCTGATGGGTCCCCTTGCTGCCTTTTTCCCAACCTGGAAATGAAACTTGAGACAATTTTAGTAAGGAGGTAATATAAAAGAGGATCTTTAATGAAGGCCTTCACGGGCAGTTACGGAAAGATGTCCACAAAAGCCCACCCCCTCCAGGGGTGAGAACATTTTTATAGGTTTTAGGAAATTAGCAAAATTGATTAAAAGCACTAATTAGGACAAGTGGTGATACAATTCCCCCCAGGTCAAGCCCCTTCTCTGGAGCCCCCCTTCAGCACTAGTTGTACTTTGTCCATGAGAACGTATCCTGATGAGTTGTTCTCAGCAAGAACCAAGAACCAGAACCGCTGGAGCCTTGTACCCCTCCTCCGGGCTTAGAACTCTGGAATTTGTTTTGTCTTTCTGCTTAGGGAAAGGCCATGGCAAAGTACTAGGAAAACCAGCTACTAATTCAACAGGTGACAGAGTTACGAATATATGTGTGAATAATACAGAGAACATATAAAAGAAAAAAATGGTAAAACACAAACAGCATCACCCTCTAACTCAGTATATTCCATGATTCTGTGATATCAGTAAAAATTTCAAGAAGCAGCATCTCAATGAAGTTTGAAATGAACAACTGAGGTCTTAAAGAATTAAGCGCATTACAGGATTTCCCTGCAGAAAGTTAGCGTCGTTTACCCTGCATTCCATGATTTGTCATGAAAAAAATTTGCATTGGAGAATTACGCATTTAAAACAGAGATTTTAAAACAGAGATTTCACCCTGAAACAAGAGGGATTGTCAAAAGGGCCAGAATCACCAGCTCATCGAGGGAAGGCTGTGACAGCCAAACCAGCCAGCTGTTTACACGCGACTTGATCTGGCCGTGTCAGAACCCCACAGAAGCTGTGATGCCGCTGCCTTGGGCACGACAGAGGAAAAGGCTTCCCCGCCCTGAGCCCCGGGTCTCCCTCGGCAGGAGCTGCTCCCGGGGGCAGCTGGCCCGCACGCCGCCACCGCGCTCCCTGGCACCACACTGGGCCCCTGCGGCCCCCGACCAAAGCGGGGGCCCCGCCGGCGCTGTTACGAGCGGCGTGGCCATCTGCCCTGCCCTTCCGTCCGGGACGGAGCTGCCCGGAGCAGGGCAGGAGCAGAGCTGCCCTCTGCGACATGTCCCGGCAGGAGCGGGCGATCCCGCCCCGTCGCTGAGGAGTTGCACCATCCCGGTNGCTGCCGCCCCGCCGCGCTGCCACGTCCCCGCCCGGCGGGGCCAATGGGCGGCGCCGCCAGGTGTGTGTTACCTGCACCACGTGGGCCGGGGGTGGGCAGGTGCTGCCGCGGCCCCGCACAGAAAAGCTCGCAGCCATTGCGCCTTTCCCAGGAGTGCAGTTGGTGTGGGAGCGGCTACCACCCACCTCGGGGAAAAGGGGGTGGGAAAGGGGGGGAGCTGTGCGCCTCCCCCACGCCAGGTCCCTGGGGAGTGAGGCTGCAGCTGGGGGTTCTGTCGCTTGGGTCTCGCTTGGAAGCGCCTGGGGCAAGGAAAGTTTCCGGCTACTTCTCTTTCCCCGCTTCTTCCTTTCCTCCTTTTTATCCTCTGCTGGCCCGGTGGCACCATGACGGCGTCTCCCGACTACTTGGTGATTCTCTTCGTGACCACGGCGGGCACCAACGGGGCAAGGTTGGGCTCAGACGAGCGAGAGCTGCTCCAGCTCCTGTGGAAAGTGGTCGACCTGAGGAGTAAGGAGGTATTTTCACCCGACGGGGGAGCACCCCAACCTGCTGCTCCCCTTGGCGCCTGCCATGCTGGATGCGGGCAGGGCGGTCTCGGTGCTGGGCTGGTAATGGGTGTCCCAGGCTGGAGCAAGCTCTGGTGGAGGGTAGGGGCTGGTGCTGCAGGTGGGGACCTCCAGCCCGGAGAGCTGACTCACCCCCTCCTCTGCTTTCTCTGGAGCTGGGGCACCTGCATGACGTGCTGGTCCGGCCTGACCGCACAGAACTGACGGCTGAGTGCCAGGAGATCACCCAAGTGGATGTGGAGAGCCTGGCACTGGCTCCACCGCTGGAGCAGGCACTGAGACAGGTGACACCCCATAACTGGCTGCTAAGTGCTGCTCTCCTTTAGGAGCTCCCCCGTGGGGTAGAGGTGGTATCATCATCTGCTTATCCTCACCATCAGAGCAGTGGAGCCTGGTAGGGAGCACCACAAACACGTGTGGGCCAGGAAGCCTGTGAGTGTAGGGCTTTGGGGGCCTTTCTACCTTGCCTTTTCTTTATTTGCCTTGGGAAGAACTGAACCCCAAGAGAGGAAGGTTAGGGTCAGCTATTTCTCTACCCTGCTCTCCTGCCATGCTGGACCCTGAGTGAGTTTCAGCTGAGAGTGAGCCCTAATCAGTGTTGGAAGAAGCCAGCTTTAGGTGTCCCCTGTTAAGGCTTGTGCTCATCAGTCTTGGGAAGGTGCTGGTACTGAAGCCTCTAGATTAACAAGGAAGTGTGTCTGATTCCCATTGAGGGTAGGGCTGAAAGCCTGTCTTCTTCCTGACATGCTTGAGTGCCCTGTCTAAAAGGCTCTTCTGCCCCAGTACTGCCTCAGGTCTTTGCAGTCAGCTTTGTCTCATTGCAAAGCTCTTGCAAATCCTGAAAAGGATTTTCTTCTGTGATGTGGGCTGTCTGTGTAGCCATATCTCATTAGAAGGGTGAAAAGGGGTGGTTTCCTTGTGAAGAGATTTATCATGGAAATTAGCATGTGCTTAGCTAGTAAGAAACAAATCTACAGAAGTGAAGGAATAGGCTTGTATGAAAAGGAATGTTCCTGCTCCATGTTCCTGCTGCCCAGGAATAACATGTTACCAACTGATGATACTGCCTAGCGGTGCCACTCTGATCTTTGTAACATGTATGTCTTTTCTTGTTCCTGCCAACAGTTTAATCAGTCCGTGAGCAATGAACTGAACATTGGTGTAGGTACTTCTTTCTGTTTCTGTACTGATGGACAGTTGCACATTAGGCAGGTTCTACACCCTGAAGCTTCCAAAAAGGTATGTAGTTGTAGTGTAAGTTTGACTCTTAATGTGCTTTTTATGATTTATTGCAAAACAAATCAACTTCTCTCTAGTATGAGGGTACCTCCACACAACCATAGCACAAAGATTGCTCATATGTAATGTGCTTACCAGGCTAAAGAGCCTGTCTGTGTGGAAGGCATATACAGTGCCCTGTCCTTATGCAGTCTTGAAATGCCTTTTTAAGTTAAATCAGAAGGAAGAGGCTCTTAAATGTTTGAGAAAGGAGCAAGGTATTTATAGTACTTGTAGCTTCTACAGGGTTAACATGTGGTATTTGGGATTGTTGCTAAATAATTAACCATCTTAACCATAAACTGTTTTTTGAAATTTTACATTCATGCCTAGTTATAGCAACTTTCAATCTTTGGGTATTCAGTTGACACTCCAAGGGCGGTGTTCGTATTTGTGAGGAGCTGAACAGTAGTTTGAGGCAGGCTATGAGCGATGATTAGTCCCGTAGTCTGGAGTTTTCCATAACTTCAGAGTTGCCAAATCGCTAACAGTGTTATGAAGTCCTGCCTGCTTTTCGTTAGTGATAGGGTTGCAGCAATATGTGAGTCTCTCTGGTTCTGAAATAACTGCCTCAATATTAATAACACCTCATTTTGTGGTTTGGTAGGAACATGCATTGCTCTGTAACTGAGCTGTTCTGCTCCTCTCATTGTACCTGGCTTCTGTGCCCATCAATTTGCTGCCTGATCTTTGAAGGGACACTGCTGCAAGTCTGTGCTGTTACAAAAGTGATACTGAATGAGCTTGGTTGTAATACTTGTTTGATAGCTTTGAAGGCTTAGAAGAGGAGCAGTGAGCATTGTTCATAGTGACGGGACAGTTCTTATATATGTAACTTGCCTTCTGTGACATAAAACATGAGAAAATGTGGAAACAAGTTTTTAAAAGACTCTTCTTGGCTAATAAAGTAAAACTTGCCATCCATTTAAATTATGTGGATAAAAGAAGGGACATGTCCTACAATTATTTAAGTTGGTTTGATGTCAGGGATCCTTTTTCTGTATCATTACAGGGTCACAGACAGGCATCAAATCTTTATCAAAATCTTTTGTTGCTGTTCCGTTAAGAATTGTTCATTTGAAATTTGCCCTGTTCTGGATGTAGATTAACTTAACCAGATGCTTATGAGACTTGTAACATTTTTTGATGAATATCCTAATGCAGGGATTGGAGTGTGGGATCACTAAAATCCAGATAGGCAGAAATCTATAGGCTCTTGAGAAGATATTTATTTCTAAGATATCTACTCTGAAGCCATCTAGCAACTCCTGGTATTCAGAGAATGAATTGGCATCAGCCATTCTAAAAGAACATAAATGAAGTACAGAACTTCGTTTCACATCAAGGAAGAAAATCATGCTAAAAACTAGAGCAGGAAATGTTGGCAAGCCCATCTTCATTTTCATAAGTCTTTAAAGAGTATTGTTTGCCTAATACACCTGTCTATATGCTAAGATAAGCTCTAATGTTCTCAAAGCAGAATTTGTTTTAGAGCCTAAACTGCTTTCTTTGGGCTCCCAAAATGTGCTTTCACATAGGCTGCTATCTGTTATAATGCTAACATGCTAACTAGTTGTTAAATCCCAGAAAGCCTTTATGTATAGTCCAGAAAGGGCTTGCAGGCAGCAAACAGCCAAAAGGAATATGGAGTATTCTGTCTGGGGTGGAGAGCTAACAGAAGGAGTAAGGGTTTGCATTGGTTTCAACAGCTGCCCCCAAGACTTCTCCATGTCGTCTCCTTTCCACTCCCAAAAAAATTAAAAGCATGTGGTAGATGTAGTGGTGGGGCAAGGAGGGTTTCATTGATTTCTAGTGGGCTGCATAACTTGCTTCTGGCTTTGTATGCTGCATTTAAAGCAGTTACCATGCATAGGCTGACAACCTCTGCACCATGTCAAACCCTCTTCTGCACAGTCAGTTTTTTTTGTTTGTTGGAAATAAAGATTTGAAGTGTGACTATTCTCTGAAAACAGCCTTTTCTATAAACCAAAATATCTGCTAGTCTTGTGAAATTTGCATAATTCTACAAGCTGAACTGACTACCCTCTGGCTTTATACAGTTAAAATTGCAATCAAGAATTTATGATAAATGTTGCAATAGGAGGCATTTGCTCTGCTACATATATATTGGATTTGAAGCTCTAGTAATAATGGCAAATGTTTCTCTGGCAATGCAAAAGCACATTTCTCTTATTAAGCAATATAAAGAGAGAGCTGTTTAAGCAAAGAAGTTTATGAACGTACTTACCTGGCTAAGAAGAGCTCTGTGAGTTCTCTGTAGCAAAGACTGATTGTGTTTCCTATATATTCTAAAGATATTGTTAGAAAATTTGGTATCTACACAGAAAGTAAGTTAAACTCACCCAAACTGACAGTGGTTACTTTGTTCCTTTTACAGAATATTTTACTGCCTGAATGCTTCTACTCCTTTTTTGACTTGCGGAAAGAGTTCAAGAAGTGTTGCCCTGGCTCACCTGAAGTTAGCAAACTCGATGTTGCGGCCATGACAGAATGTATCCTTTTAACAGTGACGGTGTCTCTGCTGCTGTTACAGTCTTGGCTGAATTTTAGGACAGAGGTGTATGAGTAATGCTTGCAACACATGTTTAGGGGTGGTATGACTTTAATGAGTGACTCGGAGCTGTACTTAGTTTTCTCACAAAGATAAAGATAAAAGCATATGAGGATGAATGCTTCCATGGAGAAAATCCTGTATTTCTTCTTAACTTGTGTATATTTTCTTTACCATCTTTATAGTTGTCTCTCTTTAAACTTCACAGTTTAGTGTAACCGGCACATTTTTTTTTTTTCAACTTGCTGTTGTGAATTGTAATTATGAAGTTTGGGGGTTGAGTTTTATAGCATCAGTTAGATTTTATTTTAGGCAAGAACAAATGTTGGGAGACCACCTTAATTTTCAGGAGAGGAGATGGTTATTCTTGATGCGACCTTGTAGTGAATCTCTAACACAGGAATGAACCTAAGGCAGGGATGCTGTTGGAACATGTGGTATTCAGTCTTGTAGAAGGTGCACATGCTGCACCTCACTGGGTAAGGCTTGGCTGGCACCAAGATGCAGTCTGTAGTATATTTCCATTTTCAGTGATAGGGATATCTAAAATTACTTTCTGAGTAGTCTGTGTATAGGTCTGTAACCCCCTCCTTCCTAGGCTGAGCTTGAGAGCTGAAGCTGTGACTTGCCTGTGCCTTCTTCCCTGACAGTCTTGCTGCAGGCTTCAGTCCTCATCCCAAACACATTCTTGGATGCAGAGCTACTGAGCTATTGAAGCAGTGGTTACAAAAGTCAGGTATCAAGGAGGAATAAAGGAATTTGAGATGTTTGTCTTTGGTATTGGTGGTTGATGTTGCTGCTATTGTTCTTAATAACTTTTCCTCTGACTTGCTGATTGTGTCCATGGAGTGGTTGTCATTAAGACGTGATGTCTGTGGCTTCAGAAATTTTTGGACTTGCACTGCAGGACTAGTATTGCCTGGGGTTTGTACTTGTTGGGGGCATAAAATGCACATATGGGGTGGATTTTTGCATTTAACCATTCTGCTCTGCTTTTTTATCTGCAAATTAAAATTAATCTCTTCTAGTGAAGGGGCAAAAATTATTTCTCCCCGTATTCTGAAGGAAAGCAGTACACTTGGAGTAGGACTCTGGATCTTTATGTAGAAAAGTGAAGTAAATGCTGTGGTGCATTGAAACTGAATGATGGAGACTTCTTAAAGTTATGGTCAAAAACTTAATACATTGTTTAGGGAATGCTTTGACATGATCTGGTGAAATTAAAGACCATGAGCTACTTCAGCTGTTTCAGAGAGTTGCCCTTGTTTTCTCCTTATGTGACTGCCTGGGGTATGCCTTTCCACTGTGCAAGGAGTTGTGTGACTGTAGCTGCCTGGAGTGTCACTGGTCAGCTAGGGCATGGTGATGGACTGTGTTCCCTGCCTGCTCGGAGAGAGGCAGACCACCCTGTGTTACCTGACTGTCAGGAAGTCTCTAAAGAGTCAGTGCCACCTGAGAGTACTTTTCCAAGTTCCTAGAAGCTTAGTCAGTCTATCCAAATGCACTCAGCTTGAGTCTGAGTTCTGGATAAGATATGCTTCTTAAGGTATGTAAACCTAACTTCATTCTGATCTTACATTTATTTTTGTGGCTTATTTTGTTTTGTAACTGCTGAGGCTCTTATTTGTAAACTTGCTGTGTTTATGCAACATGGCTGAAATCAATGGTCTCTCCCCTGTTGTGTGAGATTGTGGGACTAGAGGATGCAGAGACCAAAAAGGGTAAAACAATTTTTGTTGTTCTTTTATTGACCAATATTGTAACTTTCTTTCTCCTCACCTTGCTGAAAAATATCAACTGAATTTCCTCAGTGTCAGAAGCAGTGTAGGTTAATTGTGCTTGTAGACCATGGACATGTATGTGATGTTCAGGATAAAAAGATTGTTCAAGCAGGTGCTGAGTCCAAAGACTAGTTCGATAAATTTTGTGCAGGGTTTTGTTTAGTTTTCCTTCTTTCATGTGTGGATATGCAGGGTGTGGACACAAAACCAAATCAGAAATAAATGGAGTAGGTTGAAATGAAGCTGCAGATTAGTGCATAGAATCTGATCAATCTCTTTTTATTCTTGTTGAAAGTGCAGCTTCTTGGCCTCACAGCTAAAGAGGGTGTATGAATCTTCCATGATTTCTGCCACAGAAGCTATAGTGTGCCAGATACATTGGTGAGGATGGAAGGTTTTAGTATGGAGCTGAGGTACTGACTAGATGTTCAAGACCTGCATTTACAGACTGGTAGAAGCAGGAGTAGAATGATTTTTGGGCACATCCCTTTGTGTACTTACGTCTCCATTTATGTGTGTAGCCTGGCTGTGATCTGTAAGAGGAAACTTTTACAATATGAGATAGTTAGGAGAAAGCTGGGTATTAATCTACAGTCATTGAAGTTATTAAAGTCTTCAAAAGCTTTTGTTTTGATGGGTCACTTTTGATCAAACAACAGATTACAGGCAAATGGGGAATGTACATTACTGTTCCCAGCTGTCAGGGGAGATAACTTCCTATTGCACAGTCAATTCCAGATAGATATTTCAGTATACAGCACACTGGATTGTAGGTGCTTGGCTATGTATTTCTTGCAGACAAGGCAAGCACAATCTTGTAAAAGGACATAGAGATAATAGACTGAATAACTAGCTGGGTTATTCTTCCTTTAGAAAGTACTTTGTGGACTTACCCTCTCAGGAGGCTACTTGAAATTTGTGTACAGCAATGAAACCATGCCAAACTTAGGAACTCAGGTGACAGCTTTACAAATTTTTACTCCCAACCGCTGCAAGAAGTTATACACTTCACAACAAACAGCCACTCATTTCTTTTAGATAAAGGTAAAGCAATTTTTAAAATGCTATGAAATTCAAGGGACCAAGGCAGAACTGAGACTAGTTGTAATTATCTGAGTGCTACTACTGCCTAACTCATGGTGTCAAAACAGTTCTTGTGTATGAGACAGTTTTCTGGCAGACTTTGTCAGAATTGTGTAAGTATAATGACAGCAGGACAATTATGAGAAATTTTGAGTAACAAAACTTGAGGGAAGTGATCATGTTCCAGCAGAGAAATGAACTTGGGTCTGTCAACTTTTTTTTTTTAATGTGTAAGCATACAAAAGGAGCAGGGTTGTTCTTGCACCCTCTGTACCTCCCATACTTGCTACACTTCTTGATTTGCAAAGCTTGCTGAGCCAGTTTTCACCCTGTGAGTGCCTTCAGGGTGGAGTGAATAAAGCTTGCATGACTATTCCTATTAGGTTTGCAGAAGACTCATCCTTTGCCTGGAGATTGGGTGTGCAGAAGCTATTAAATGGCAAATAGCTCTTGCTTCCTCCAGTACTTGGTTTGCTCCACTCACTTCTGAGCTGGATGTGTGAGGATAACTTCTTACTAGGAGTATCTGCCAGTGTTGTCAGTAGAAACTCAGGGGCACTCCAGAACAGCTTGTTTATTGTGATGGATGCTGTAGCACTGAAACTTGGTTTGTTGGGGTTTTATTGTTTGGTTTGTTTTTTGTGTTTTTACGTGGATGTCTTGGAAACAACGTGGAACACAATTATAACCAATAGTACTTAACTCTAGCAATAAAATGCCCCTTATTGGGTATTAGCTGACAATCTTGGATATTGCTATTTGTATTTCCTATGATAGTGCTCAGAAACTGGGTAATATTTTATTACCTTTATGCAAAGCATTATGTAGAAAGATGTAATCTTCTGTCTAAAGGGACTTAAATAAGAAACAGAACAAAGGGGAAAGATCAATGCAGAGCACAATTGCAGTGCTGTTTCATGTCATTTCAGGTTAAGTTAGTTATTCAATGAGAAAGGAGTTAAGAGACAGAAATGGAAGAGACAGAGGGAAGGAATAAATCTTGGAGGACACTGGCAGTGAGTGAAGCTGTGATGATACATCTGAGGAAATTATTTAAAAATTTCTTCCATGTTAGAGAGGCCACCCTGATGTAGAATATGCCTTTCCTTCCTGCTCCCTTTTAACTTGCTGAGTGTTGCAGGAGGTGGTACTACAGTTGCATACCAAGATTAAGTAGCTCCTTGTTTCCCATCCTGCCTTATTTGGGACTGTCTTTTGCTTGTTGCTTCATTAAGAATATACATGTGGATGCTACTGCATATATTAGCTCTGGACAGCCATGTCTGCTTTCTAACACTTCTTTAAATGTGAACTTGAATTACCCCCTGTAATTGTCTTTCTCCAATTGCCCAGGAGAAGCATCCCTTAAATATAAATGTACAGGAACATTTGTGTGGTCTCCTATCCCTTCACAGAACAAGGAATGGGGTTTATAGACTATTTCAGGTATATTTTTCCCAGGTACATAATTTCTAGTGCCTCTGTCCATAGGTTTCTACTTCTGTGTAGTCAATCTTGTTCATTAGAATACAGATTTTTTACTTAGCATGCTCTTTAAACGTGCAGAAAATGATCAATTTTATTCTCCAATCTTGCCTAAAAGCTGTGCTTCTAACTAATCAGGTGAAAGTGTGAGGTTATGTCTGCAATAATGTTGATGACTGACTTCCTCCCCTCCACTGTATTAATAGTGTTTCTAGAGTTTGGCACAACTGTGACTCCCTGTGTCTGACAACTGGTACCAGCTTCTGTTGGCACTAGAGCATTTTCAGGAACTGCTTCTCCCGTGGATCAGTGTCTTCAGAAAACAGTTTCACTGAAAAAAATGATTGTGAGCTGGGGTCCTTGTGTGTTTTCCTTGTGTGATGGCATCTCTTCAAATTCCCACCCCTTTCACACTGCTGCATTCCCCTCTCTGAATGCTGATCACTTGTAAGGGATCTTTGGCTCAGCACAAAGGAAATATTGAAATGTCTTTTCAGTTCTGACAGCACAGTCTAACAGCCAAGCACATGTGTATGCATGTCCCCTGCTGCAATAGCTATTGAAACTCCTACCCAGTTTCTCTTGACTTTTGACAGAGGAATCACATTTCCAAAACCTTAATAAAACTTGGTCAGGCAAGACCAGGGTTCCAACACCTGCACCATCAGCAGCTTCTGGCTCCCTGTATGAACAGCAGAGGCTCTGCAAAAGCCCAGTGAGGGTCTGTTAGGTGCTACAGGGGCAGCAGTGTCAGGAAAGGGAGGAGAAGCACAACTCTGCTCTGATACACAAGGTGCACAGAAACATCTGTGTGGGGCTGCTTAGACATCCTCTCTGTCAGAGTCTGTTTGTGGGTTATTTTTCTTTCCAGCTCCCCTTTCCAGGGGGCAGAGGAGGTGGTGAGCTTGGGTTTGTTTAGGGCTTAGGAAGGGAGACTGTGATTAAGAAATTTTTTGTTGTCATAAATAGTTGTAATCTCTTAAACTGTGCTTTAGAGTTGCTCAGGATTTTTGGCTTGGTTTTTAAGAAAACTATTTAATGTTTGCAGTACTTTACCCCAAAGAAGGTACTAGGAGGGGGAGGGTAAAGGCAATGACTAGGAAACTATTTATAGTCAAGCAGTTGGAGGGGAGGAATCACTGGTTTAAGTATTCTGTTTTTTAAACGAAGATAATCCACTTAAGTTGCAGATGTTCTTCTAAGACTGTGCATCATCTTCTCACGTTCCATATTCCAATGCACGCTTAAAACCAACAAAGCTTCAAAATCAAATTAGCCTGAAGTGTATTTTGCAGCTTTCCTTTCCTTGCTGTGGAAGAGGAATGCATTCCATCAGTTCAAGTTATTTTGCATCTTGCAACAAGACAACTGTTAAACAGCTTTTTTAAAATCCGTTTTGTGGAACTGACTTGCTGTCCTATGAATAATAGGGAAGACTTTATCTCACAAAGAAATTTGTGCTGGCTCACCTGTTGATGAGATGATACAACAAAGCTGGTATGGGGTGTTGGTTTCTAACAGAAACTGTTCTGTTCCCTGCACTTCGTGTCGGCATCTGACAACTTAAATATTGTTTAGCTTTAGGTGGAGAAAGGTTTCCTCTTTTAAGAGGAAACCTATCTTGGACTATGAAGCAACCTTTGAACATCATAATGTAGCTATGGAGCATTTGAAACATGTTTAATGTAGTCTGGGGGGCATGTGGGCAAATAATTGGTGCCCTTGGCTGTTTTCAATGTGTTGCATTGCTGTACCTCCATGTCAGGATGGGTCTTGTTTAAGAGACTCTCATTTTTGCTCTAAAGTCTTGATACCAACTGATAAGGCAAGTAAAAAGTACAGTACTTATTCCCAGCTTTCCTTATTTTTGTTCTGTTCTTGATTACATTTTTTTACCCTTCAGTTCTCAAAGAAAGTGAGTGAAAAAGACCTTTTTAAAAATTTGCTTCATAAATAATGGAGTGGAATTGCAAGTAATTTTACAGTTCTGTAGCCTGATGTTGGAGAGGGGCAAATATGATGGAAAACAGGAGATACCATAGTAAACTGTTTACAGTTGTCTGAAAGAAAGATGGTATATGCAACTTAAATCCTTTTATGAATGTGGGGTGTTTTTTTGGTCTTTCTCTGGCCTTCCTAGGACAGGATGCTTCCTGCTCTCTGTTGCAGTCATTTCCAAAATCCTTCAGACTGAAGCTATGGGTTGTGGGGCTCTGTTTTGCTTCTTGACAAAACACATGACTGGTGGACTCTAATTAAATTCTCAAAATGTTTCTGTGCAACAGCACAAAACTTGGGTTATAACTTCTAATAGGCAAGGTTTGGACAAGGTGTCATTTATGAATTTTGTTGAAGTGGTAAGATACTTACTCTGCTTTGGGATTTACTTGGTCAAAAAGCATTTGGTATATCCTTCCATTTCTGGAGCGTTTAGTTGATTGTTTGCTTCTTGTCCTGCCCCAAATCTTCCCCTGAAGGTTAAAGAGGATGTTAATTAAAGAGGACAGGGCTCCAGTCTCTTTGACATGCAGAGTTATCTCTGTCAAAAAC
>WEZZ01033144.1:881-16011 GCA_013400585.1 Chloropsis cyanopogon | reverse complement strand
GCACTGCTGTCAGAACCTCTTCAAACTGAAACCCAAATGTTTTTAAAAGGCTTTGGCTTGCGGGTGTTACCATTTGGACATTTGAAGAAGCAGTTCAAAAACCTATGGATATTTAAGATATGTTCAATTCAACTACAATTCTGATTTTTTTTTCCTTTCCATCTTCAGCTCTGTGTGCTTTATTTCTTTGTGTCAATAAAAGTATGTGTTTTGAGTGATTACATTTTGGAACTGGGGAGTTAGAACTTGACTGCAATGAGTAAGAGCAGTTCCTGAAAGCAACTCTTCACTTGCTTACTTGGAGGAAGTTTCTAGACTGCTTGGATTTCTAACATTGCAGCTAATTAAGTTAAACATTTGTAAGTGATAATATCAGGAGGGATGGAAAGAAGAGCACAAGCTAAACCCATGAATAATCTTACTAAATGAAAATAAATTTCAGTTTATGTGAGAAAAAAATGAAATTATTTCCATTGTTAATTAAAAATATATTTTTATTTTCAGGCACTGAATTTTGACCAAAAAAATATCGGTTTGCCTTTTTAGTTACCCATGGAAATGGTATTAAGAGAATGGAAATAATTCTACTGATATATATGTTTTTTAAAGTGTTTTTGTTTCTGTAAAAAATACATGCTTAAGAAGTATTACAAAAATAGGCCAAGGACAAAAAGTTAACTTGTATAGTTATATTGAAATTGGAACAATCAACAGAAATTTTATTAATATTATATCTGAATATCCCTGGTATGTTGTGTTTCATTTGACTGACTGTTACTTAAACTCAATCATCACCACCCTACATATATAATACAGTCATTAAGTTAAAAGCAGAAATTCTCACTGAAAAGATTAACTACATTATTTTAATCTCTAAAACTCATTGTATATTTTTTCAAATGGCTTATCCCAGTGATTTAAGTTTTGCACGTGTGCATAGGAAGAGAAATTAAAGAATTTAAGTGCTTTTCCACATTAAAAGCCTTAAAATATCAAATGGTAATGCTGATGTGAATCTCTTTCTCATTTATCTGAGGAGTTCCACTACAGAGATTTGTATCTTTCATATCTTTTTCTTTCTCCCCTCTTCTTTTCCATCTTCTCTGTGCCAGGCCTATCTCCAGTACTTAAGGTTTTGCCTTGCTTTAAGTTCTTTATTTCTCAATATGTTCTCTTTGAATATCCCTCTTGCTTTACACAGTGATCTTTTTCTTTAAATAGCTCACTGAACTGTAACTGTGTACGAATTGATTGGGAGTACATCAATGGCTCAGTGCTCCACAGGGAACTACTGAGGGCCAAGTTATCACTATGCTCTGACACAGCTGGTTCCTGTTAAGTTGAGTCTGAGATGCTGTGTGGGTAACATTAAAGTAAGTAAGCAATAAGCAGTGCTATGAGACCTTTGTGTCTTACGGCTTTTCCTTGTGTAAAGGCAGCACTAGATAAAAAAATACATATATAAAAACAAAACAAGAACTACTATAGCTTGTCAAACAGTAAGGACTTGGTGAGTCACTATCTACCGAGTATGCTACTTTGCATCTGGACTTTGTAAGACTTTCAGCCAGTCCACACCGTGTACTGCAGCTTGGCTGTGTTACCCGCTTGAGTCTGCCTAAGCTGAGGTTATCCTACGGCTGGAAATCAGTGCGTGATGGAGCGCTCCACTCCATGCCATGTAAACGCAGATATTGTTGCCACTGCCCTGTGCAGACAGTCACTGGTCTACCTAGTTCTGGCAAAACAAATTAGTGAGGGAAAGTCAAGGGCTTTGTAGCACAGTCAGTGTAGTGTTGTGCAGTATGGTGTAGCATAGTATAGTCTGTCGTAGCATAGCAGGATGTTAGTGAAGCAGAGTGATGTGTCGTGCCATGTAGTGTGTTATAGTGTGGTCTGACGTAGTACAGCATAGTGTAGATTACTGTGGTTTGATGTGGTCTGGTCTGGTCTATCAAATCACAACTTATGGAATGAAATAGAGAAGTAAAGCTCCAAATGTATTCCTCTGTGATTTCTGTTATCTAATCAGAAACTGGGCTGCAGGTGGTAAATCCAGATTTCAGTCCACAGACCATGTCTAGTTTATCAGGCATGCCATTTCAGTTCAAGAGACAAAATCACATGCAGTTCAGTTCCAGACACCTCCATGAATCAGTACATATCACATGATCTTAATTGAGTGGGAAAAAAAATCTATTATCTTAGGTGAGCAGGACAAGTTCTTTTGTTTAATAGCCATTGGTACACTAGAGTAATCTAGGGAAGTGAGAAGAATCATAGAACCAGAGGATCACAGAATAATTTAATTTGGAAAAGACCTCTGAGATCGAGTCCAACCTTTGTTTAATTGCCACCTTGTCAACCTGATCACAAGTTTCCTAAACATTTCCAGAGATGGTGATTCCATCACCTCCTGGGCAGTCTGTTCCAATGCCTGACAACCCTTTCCGTGAAGAAATTCTTCCTGATGTAAACCTGAATCTCCTCTGGCATAGCTTGAGGCCAATTCCCTTTGTCCTGTCTCTGGTTTCCTGAGAGGTGAGACCAACCCCCACATGTCTACAACCTGTTGTGCAGGAAGTTGTAGAGAGTGATAAGGTCTCCCCTGAGCCTTCTTTTGTCCAAGCTGAACATTCCAGCTCCCTCAGCTGCTTCTCACAGGGCTTGTGCTCCAGACCCTTCCCCAGCTCCCTTGTCCTTCTCTGGGCTTGCTCCAACATCTCAGTGTCTTGGAGTGAAGGGGCTGAAACTGGACACAGGATTTGACATGTGGCCTCACCAGTGTCCAGTGCAGGAGGAGGACCACCTTGATTCTGCTGGCCACACTATTGCCAATCCAGGCCAGGATTCCAGGGGCCTTCTTGGCCACCTGGACGCACCCTGGCTCATGTTCAGCTGCTGTCACCAGCATCCCCAGGTCTTTTCCAGCCGCTCTGTCCCAGCCTGTGGCTCTGCCTGAGATTGTTGTGATCCAGTAGAAGGATCCAGCACTTGTCCTTGTAGAATCTCACACCAGTGGCCTCAGCCCATTCATCCAGCCCATCCGGATCTCACTGCAGAGACTTTCTGCACTCTAGCAGATCAACAGTCCCACCCAACCTCATGTCATTTGTGAACTGACTGAGGGTGCCCCGGATCCCCTCATCCAGATCATCAATAAAGATAGTAAACATGCCTGTTCCCGACACTGAGCCCTGCAGAACCCCACTGGTGACTGGCCCCAGCTGGATGTGGCACTGTTCATCATTACTTTCTGGGCACTGCCATCCAGGCAGTTTTTTACCCAGCAAAAGTGCATCTGTTCAAGCCATAGGCTGCCAGCTTTTTCCAGGAGAATGATGTGGGAAACAGTGTCAAAGGCTTTACTGAAGTCCAGGGAGACAATATCCAGACTCTTCCTCTCATCCACCAGGTGGCTCACCTGGTCATACAAGGAGATCAGGTTGGTAAGACAGAACCTGCCTTTGCTTAGCCTGTAGCGGCTTGGCCTGGTCACTCGGCTGTCCTGTGTGTGCTCTGCAGTCGCACTGAAGATGATCTGTTCCATAACCTCCTTGGGCATGGCGGTCAGGCTGAAAGGCCTGTAGTTCCCAAGATCCTTCAGTCCATTCTTGTGGGTGGGTATCACTTTTGCCAACCTCCCTAGTTAGACTGGACTGGTGATGAAGGATGAAGAGTGCCTTGGCAAACTCTTCTGCCAGTTCCCTCAGTACCCTTGGGTGAATCCCATCTGGTCCCATCGACGTGCGGGTGTCTGAGTGGCACAGCAGGTCACTGGCTACTTCCTCCCGGATTGCAGGGGATCTCTTCTGCTCCCCATCCCAGGTCAAAGAGTTTAGGCCACTTGCCCTGATGGTCACCAATCTTTCTGTTAAAGACTGAGGCAAAAGAAGGCATCAAGTACCTCAGTCTGTTCCTTATCCTTGGTGACGAAGTTCCCCACCACATCCACTAAAGGATGGAGATTTTCCTTGGCCCTACTTTGATTGTTGATGTATTTATAAAAACACTATTTATTATCTTTCACGGCAGTGGCCAGACTGAGAGAACCGTGAACAGAGGATAATGTCCAGAGATTTCAAATAATTTCTGGTAGGCAGCAAAAGCATGTCTTCTGTTTTCAAAATAGAAGAAAAAATTGACATTATAATATGGTAAATATTATTTTCAAGAATGTTACTCCTGTGATGGACTGTTTAGATAAAATTCTGAGCTAAATGCAAGAATGAATGAAAGGCGAGCACTTGGCAGAAACACATCTATGGTTAATGGAGCTTTATGATCATTTGCCAATTGTGTGGTAGATGAACTCTTTATTAGAATGAATAAGCATACAAGGTTATTCTACAGCTATGGGGAACATGCTGCTTATTTGGCTAGTTCTGGATAATTTTGATGTCTTTTTCCAGGACTGTTTTTAATTTGATGCAATTTTTTCTCTATTCCTGCTGGGGGTGCAGGTATGTATGCATGTAGAGCTGGCTCAGCAGGCACATCTTTCCTTTTCTTCCAGCTTCCTGATGCTGCTTGGGGTGAGTCAGCAAGGCAGCAAGGAAGGGAACTGTAGTTCAGACAGACTCCAAATGATCTGCCACACATGAAACTTGGGTCTCTTGCACATGTTTTTACAATGATGTAGAGAGTGAAGCAGGCTAATTTTATTTACAGAACTAACTCTTGATAGTCAAGACTAACAAGTTGCAAACACCACCTTCTTGCTTTGTCTGTTATCTATGCTTACACTTATCTTGGTCTCAGTCATTCTGTCTGCACTGTAACTGTCTTTTATTAATAGCTATGCCCAGTATGCAGCCTCGAGTTTTGGAAAACACGGTAAACTGTATTTCCTTCAATCCATGTCAGAGAAAACATATGAGGGGAGAGACATTGATCTCATTCTTACATTTGCATTTTTCCTTTACTGAGAATTATCTGTGTGTATACTAGAAGGAGAAAATTGCAGAGATCAGCAGAAATTTAATCTTAAAAATAAATGTTAGAACATATAACTTTATAATGTTATATTATATATATGTATAGCATTATTATATTATAATGACAAACTCAATTTAGAAACAGGGATATGAAGAATAATTTCTGAATTTTTCATTCACATGAACAAGCAAAAAAAAATAGGGGTTGAAAGAAGGGGGAGAAATTTCAGGGAATTCAGGAAATTATCTGCTTTAGGACTGTTCTTGTACATTCTTGCTTTGTAAGATGCAATTGCCCATGTAAAACAATTTGTTATGGACATATAGCAGAGGAAGAACCGAAAACCCATGAGAAAAATTCTCTATGTCACCAAGGGGATTGTTTGAAATGACATAATGTTTAACACCTAAGAAGGCAGGAAGAAAATTAAAGAATTCTGACAAAACTGGAAAATCCATCAGACTGCCTATGCAGAATCATTAACTGTAGTTGCTAACTTGCCAAATATGTTTCTATATTTTAGGTAAGGTAAAAAACTTTTTCTGGGGCTGTGAGAAGAGCGTCTAAAATAAACAGGCAACTCAAAATACAGCTTTAAGCTGAACTCAGCTGATAACTCTATACATGTACTTATTCGTCCAAGACGAGAGATGAAATTAGTTACCATAAAATTCAGGTATGGGAAGGAACCAGTAGCTAACTAACATGTACTCAACAACAGAATCATTTAATAAAACAATATGTGTTGACAGTTCTCAGGTGCTTCTTGGTTTAACTAACTGTTTTGACTGTCAGGCCCAGCCTGGTAGACATTGCACTAAAGTGCTCAGGTTCCATTTTGGCAGCTCTGGTGTGGAGTAATTCCTGGACATGACAGATAAGCTGGAGGAAGCGGCATCCTAAACTGCAAGAGCTGTTTGGTAAGTGCTTAATGTCAAAGTCCTAATATCTTTTACTAGGATCCTTATGTCAACAATGTCACAGCAGCTCGTCTGATTTGTATGACTCGTATTTCTTTTGGATTTAGTCACTCACCAATATACTTATACATGCAGAGATCTGCTTCAAGGGTAATCATGGTTACCAAGGATAATAATTACAAATAAAGATAATAAGGCATGGACAAATTTAACACATAAAATTTTTGATATACTTGCTCCAGAGAACTTTTTGTTTCTTTGCCTTAGGGAAAGAACTACCCTGATTTACTGCACATTTTAAAGAAATTAATTTAATTGCATTCAGTAAATCTCATATATGCTAGCACTATTCATAAGATACATGAACAAGCTCTCTTCTCATTAAATTCAATAAGAAATTGAGGTACTAAACACCTCTGAAAAGGAGAGTAGCAATTCAGTCACTAAGGATCTTGTCTACAGGAATTTATAAAAATAAACCTCATTATTATACTATTTGAATCCTTCTTTTGCTAGTGATCACTTAGGCCAATGAAGCAATGCCATTTGTTAGTTAAATGCCAAATGAAGTTAAATGCCATTTAACTCAGTGCTGTTGTGTACATCCTACCTTGCAGCATGCGAAAATAATTGAAGTATTTTTGGTTTGTATTGTGGCAACAGCATTTCCCTGCAGGATAAACTCCAGTATTATAGGAAAAAAGGAAAACTTAATTTGAAGACAACATTAAAGATGAGCTAGGACTTGTTGACAGAGCCAGAGAGAGCTCCTGGTTCCTAGAATTGTGGTGAACATTTATTGTATTCTTGAGAAGAATAAAAGATCATGGTCCTGATGCCTGAACAAGAGTGAACCCACACCTTATATCCTGCTTCTGTTCCAAATACAATACAAAACGTAACTCAAGTGGTATACTAAGTGATAGTAGATTGCAACCTACAGATAAAAAACCACAGTTTTTAGCATGGCTAAAAACCAAGATAGAATATTTTACATCTTCTTCTTTTTGTAAATTTCACTGATAAGTTGGTCTTATCTATCCTCCAGTAGCTGGGAAAGCTGACTTCAAACACTATTAAATAAGGATTATAAATAAAAATCCATTAAAAAAAAAAGTTGGCTTTACCATTTTATAGTTTTATAAATGCTGCTAATAATCTGACTAGAGATTTTATAGAAACCTAACTAGCATTTCTGATTATTTTTCAGCTATTTTTTTCCTATTGAGTCAAATGCTGAAGTTCTGGTGAACTTATGGAGATAACTATGCTGTGTGTTCACTTACCACTGCATACAGCATACTGCAGTTTCCTACCATAATGCCATCCATGATATGAATTTTCTCTGAAAAGGAAATTGTTTGTCTCTAGGGATTACAGTTCTTTTAACTGTCAAGAAGTTTAAAATGTTTCTGAGATGAAAGCAGATGTTCACTTACAATTGAGGGTGGTTGAATTTTGATGGATTAAAATGTGTATTTTTACCATTTTCTGAAAAGAAAAAAACCAACCCCAGGCTGTGGGTATATATGACTTTCTGTGTGCATGTGTACACTTTGACTACTGCACTCTCATTGACAAATCATAGGCTAGAAATCACAAAGACCATCAGTGGCTTAGTTTTTACAAAATCTTTGGAATATTTGAACAAAAAACTTTGATAATTGAGGCATTGTGATTTTTTTTTTTTTTTAATAAAATATCCACAGCATAGCATGATGAACTGGATCACTAGCTTATTTTTATAATGTGAAAAAATATGAACATGCAATTCCTTCAATTTGCTCCTACTTTTGTGGAAGAAGAAATCACATAAAACACTGTGTTTCTTATAGCTATGGTTGATTTGCCTTCTATATCCTCTTTCAAAACCGTGGTTTCTTTCCTTTGTTTATTTCCATGCTCTTTTTCATTTTAAAGAGGCTTATTTCTTATGATTCATGATACTTATTGCTTAGATTTTATTTTTTATTGGACCAGATCCTGTACTTAATAGCAAAACTTGTATGGTTTCATGAACTTGAAAACAGCACACAAACTTGAGCTATCTCTGGTTGTGCTAGCAGATTTGGTTAAGCTATTGGGATATATTTGTGCCTGGATGTTCCAATTTAAATTTTATAAAATATCAAGCTACTGCCAAATTTTCTCTCCCTAAAAGGCTCTCTCTCAAGGGGCACATTGTTCACTGCATTTCTTGATGCTACAGCTTTGCAAATATACAAAGGTTCTCTTGTTCTCTATTTTCTTATATGTGGGGGTGCAGGGTCCTTTGGTTCCCCGGCTGGCTTTCTTGGGGGGACCCTCGCACCCGCAGGCACTGCTTCCAGCTCTTCCCCTGGTCCTTCCTAGCTTACTTTGCTCAGGAGGGCACCAGGCGGGACTTGACCTCGTGCTGGAGCCTGCGGGCTTCCCACATAAGAAACCAGAATGGCAAGAGCGAGTTGGACGAACGTCTTTACTTCATTGATGGTTCAGCTCCAACTGAGACCTCATGGCTCAGAATGGCCCCTCCCACGGGGCGGGACAGGGCAAGGGCCAATGGGGTTATCTCAGGTGTAGGGTAACAGGGATGATGCAATGAGGGTCCGAGGGGGGCAGGGAAAGGGGAGGGGCAAGGGTCTGGGAAGGGACACCCAGGGGATAGGAGGGGGGACCCGGGACATACCAAATACACATTAATACCATAATAAAACATAGGCATTCGCACTGCCACACCTATACATACAATTTTTTAAAGTTTTTTTTTTTTCCTAAGGAGGTGGAGAAAAAGTAGTCTTTATCTTTTATGATATGCAACTGTTTTTGCATGCATGGTTGTATTTTTGTATCTTCAGCAAATATCAACCCTTTCATTCCTGCATATTTTATTGCCTAAGTTATACAAACTTCTCTTGACAGAAATTTTGAAATTCAGTCAACCTTTTTAAACTGAAAATCTGAGAACTTAAATCTTAAAATGGTACAAGAATCCCCCTTGCTTAAATCTGATCCCAAAATTCATGTTATGGATGATTCAGGTATTGTGAGGTGAACAGTGCACACACAGAGAAAAGAATATTTAATACTGCTTAGTCCTGACTTTGAAACCATAGTATCAGCATACTGCCTTCCAAAAATTGGCAAGTTTTTTCTGAAATTCTTCTCATTTTCTAGTGTTTTTAAAGAATAAATAATCTTAATTATTTTTCTCATTTTTCTTTACCTGTTATCATAAAACTGTTAATAAATACAACTGTTGTATTACCAAGACATATTCAAAAAACGTAACTTCTTGTGCCAAAATCTTGAACTAATTGGATTTGAAGTTTCAGGCCAAATCAATAATAAAAATAGACCATAATTTTTTAATGGAGTGTAATCTATTTTTCAATAGAAGAAAAAATCTGTTTCTGAAGATTAATAACCATTTCTGGCTTGGATTCATATTTATATCTTTCCATATAATGTAGCATTTGTTTGGTTGTTAGCTAAATTGTCCTAAGAGAAGGAGAAAATGAGAGCTTTTCTGTCTAGTAAATTTGGTCTTATAACTGAAGATTCTTAAGAGATGTCTTGATCTGTTCAATGTTTTAGTAGAAGTGCTAGTCTCTGCACAAGAACAGTCTCAGCTGATGCTTAGTATTTTTCTCATTCTGCTGTAGTTCATCTCTAACTTGTTATTGTACATGACAAAGATTGCACCTGAGCAGAAAGTGAATAAGCCTTCCCAGTTGTCAAAGTCCAGAAGTGCAAGGATTACTTCTATGATGTAATTATGGCCAACTAGGCAGGTGAAGTGAGAGACTGGATATGGGAGTAATGTAATTTGACAGCTCTTTTCATCTTATAAATTTAAGGGAGTTGAAGAAGGTCTGGGGTCTAATGGTGGAGCCATTCCATCTTCACTGGAAGTATTGGGAGAGGGAAAATTCAAGCTGACAGATTTAAAAATTGTGTCAATTAACTAGTAGACTTGACACAAAAATCATACGGATGGAAAAATACCTAAAATACTATCATCTTAGGAAGAAGTCATTTTGATGTTTCAAGAAGATACAAATAATCTCAGAACAAAGGATTACATTGTTCATTAAGGAGAATGTTTCAAAGCAGAATTATACAGAAGAGCAGACAAATAAAAGTTGGCATCAGGTGGCATCACTACTTGAAGTGAAATTTGACATTTGTCACAAACACTGTTTAAAGGATTCAGGCATTTTCAGTCAGAACAGAAACAGAAGTGGCCCATACCAGAACATTTAAAAGCAGATGGTCCTGGAATAAATGACTCCAGGGGAATTCTTACCAAGTCTCTAATTTAGAACAAGGAAGAGGGGTTGATTCAGGATGCCTGTGAATGTGGTATCAGACAGCATTGGTCATGGTAGGCCCGAGCACTAACTAGCTGGAGAAATAAAAGTCCACAAGGACCACAAAAGATTTTTAAGAAAAATTTTATCTCCAGTTTTGGAAAAATACATTGAATTAGTGGAAGAAACTAATTTCTACAATAGATTTCCATTAAATTTTCTTCTTCTTCAGTCAATTATGCAACTTTCTGACACTGTGAAATGTGGATAAGACTTCTTGCCTGTTCTGAATACTGGCAGGAAAATCCAGAGAAAGGTTTGTAAAGTCTTTGAGTGCTAGGGTAATGCCACCTCTATCAAAGCAAGGATGGATGGATGGATGGATGGATGGATGGATGGATGAACAGATAAATAGGTGTGTAGATGGGTAAGTATATAACACAGAAATTGAAAAGGATTCAGTAGCCAGCTGTGTGTACTTGTAGGTGTTACATGGATGTTTGTAAGCAAAGTGAGATGATTATTAAAAATTATTGAAACAGTGATAGAAGAGCTCAGCATAGCTGAAGGACTGAAATCTGTGAAAGCCACTAAGAACCCTTCTTGATTATAAATAGCTGTTTGCAATAGGTGACAAAGAAGTAGCATTTTGGGGTTCCATGTCACCAAGAGTATTTCAGCATGTCACTTGCTGAGTATTTTTCTTCAAAGAATTTTAGAAGGGTTAGCTAATGCTTACAGCACCCTCAAACCAGGAAGTGGATGACACGAATTTTAATTTGTTCAGGCAGCAGAGAACGACCTTCTAAGCTGTAGGCTTAAATAATATACTTAAATAATAGGGTTATCAAGAGCGGCATGACCCTTGTTTTGTTTGGTTGGGTTTTTGTTTGTTTGTTTGCAAGGTTGATGTAGGTAGGGTCCAATCTCTACAAGGAGGAAAGAAATAAAGGAATAGGCATATGCCCCTCATGCCTTTAAATTGCCCTCGCCAGTCCTGAGCCAGTGAGATGAAACAGATTGTGAGGTTGAATTTCATAGTTAGGGGGACTAAATCCTGTAGAGTAATGAGATTTGAGATTCAGCCTCCTTCAGACAGTTTCTTTTCTGACTGCTTCTAAGGAATTCCTTCATCTTGGCTTTTGTAGTTCCCCCTCTGAGGCTGGTATCCCTCTGCAACATCCTCTCACCTGTGGCTTCTAGAGGCTACAGAGGCAACACTCCATGAAGTTCAGCTGCATGACTCCCAGCACAGAGGGCCTGAAATTACTTTTCTGTGTGCAACTCCAGATCACAGTACAGGACCCTGGGCTAGGTTAGTGGTCTAGGTTATTAACTTTGTTGCCTTCTTATCTCCTGTCCTAGAATATAAGTGGACAAAGAAGTAGTTTTATGTCCTGCAATCACACATTTCATATGTTTTGGTTGCCCTGTGGAATGTTATACTAGCACAGCTCCTTGTAGTACAGTTGCTATCTCTAGAAACACAGCTAGTATCACTTCTCTTAGTACTAAATATGACAGATCTGAGAATCTAGTAATAAACGTGTATCCCTTTCCTAAGTAGCCTACATACAACTCTATCAAAAGAAAGTCACAAGTAACAGGAAAGGAAGAGAGCATGTGTATTTCAAAGAAAAGATACAATTACAATACAGTAATGAAGAGTTAATATACCAACAGTAATTTTGTGTACACATTACACGCCCTACCAGTATATTTGTGCTGTTGAGTCTTTTTGCGCTGTGGCAAAGAATCATCAAATCATTAAGGCTGGAAAAGATCTCTAAGATAATTGAGTCCAAATGTCCAAATATTAAAGCAGCACTGCTGTGTTCACCATTAACCATGTTCCTGAGTGGCACATCTACACATCTTTTAAATATCTCCAGGAACAGTGATTCAACCACTTTCCTGAGCTACCTGTTCCATTGTTTGACCATTGATGGTGGTGGCTAACAGCTGGCCTGGAGGCCTCACAGTTATAGATAACCCTAATTAGAACTCAACCAGTCTAGGCCCTTAGGGAACCAGTCTAGGCCGCTGGGGATGCAGACAGCTACTGGATAGTAAGCTGGGTGGCAGCCAAATTCTGCCAATCAGGACCAGCTGCGAGCTTTCAAAAACTATACAAGTGGACTGCACTCGATGAGGGCTGGCTATTGCTGCATGAACCTCAAGTCCATCTCTGCTGCCACAAGTGGTGATATCCGACACGATTGGCAGCGGCCACACCGCGTGGAGGGCGGGGAGACAGAGCCCCAGCAGAGGAGGGCAGCCGGGGACAGCTGCCAGCAGCAGGGGTTGCTGACTGCGTAAACAGTCTCCTGACTATGTAAATAGAAAAATCCACTGGGGACATGGGGATGCAAGTTTCCATTGAAGAAAATGCTGTGGTACAGGTATGGACCTCCTTTTGTGCGAATGGGGGATAAAATATATACACAAACAAGCCTTGTGATTGTGGTGCAAGAACCATGGACTGAACACAATGGTGACACCTTTCAGTGAAGACATCTTTACTATATCTAATCTAAACCTCCCCTGCCACAACTTGAGGGTGTTTCCTTTTGTCCTGTTGCTTGTTACATGGGAGAAGAGATTGAACCCCCACCTGGCTACAGCCTCCTTTCTGGCAATTTCTGAGAGCAGTAAGCTCCCCCTCAGCCTGATTTTACAGTGTCTAAACATCCCCAGTTCCACCTGCAACTCGTAACACTTGTGGTCTGGTCCCTTCACCGCTGTGTTGCCCTTCTCTGGGCTATGTATGACATTGTCATGATCTGTCATTACTGGATTGCTCAACAACGTACCAGTCTATCTCTATTCTGAAGTAAGGGTCATCTATTACATTATGACCACTGTGTGCTGATATAAAATAGAAATTTGTGGTGACGATTACATGGTCCAAATGCTGGTCTTTGAATCATCACAGCTCAGTCAGGTCCCAAAATATGTATACTGTGTACATCCAAGCGGCCAAAATGTGAATATATGGACTTAAAACACAGCACTGTGGCCATCTCCAGCTCTCTGATACCATGTCCTCTTGACTAACCTGGAAGAGAAGCTGCAGTGCTGTGTCATGGGTCAACCATTCCAGGATCCTTGCTGGAAGGCGTGTTTTCTAGCCACGGCTACAGACACACCCCTGCTCTCTGTCTTGGTGCAGTACTTCCATGTGTTTTGGAAGCTGGATAAAGTGAATATAATTTCCAATACGGTTCAAAGGAACTAAAAGCCCTCTGAAAATTTATTTAGATAGTTAGATGTTTTACAAACAGTATTTAAATATACTTAGATTAAGACATTAAGATGTTTTACTTTATATGTCAGCATAAAAACCCATTGTTTTTAACCAGAGAAAACCTAAAAGTATTTGTTCATCATTTTGTCACAGGTCAAGGGCTTTAGAATTTAATAAAAACAGATAGTTCTGATCTGTTTCATGTTAAAATCTTCAGAGACCTCAACATATGGTACATACAGAACACTTTACTATGGGGTCCAAGTACTCCTCTCTCATTGGCACTCTCTGCTGCTCTTCTTGAGGCAGAGATGACTGTCCAAAAGTATTCCAGTCCTTCCAAGAGTAGGGCACTTCACATTCCCATTAAAGATCCTTGAAGAAGTGGAGAATTGAAACACGTTATTAACACATTACAAATCAGATTAAGGAACTAAGCTCTACTTCTGCAGTCCCTTCCCTGTCATGGGAGTGCTTTGTATTGATTCAGAAATTACTCCAAAATGAGGATTCTAATTTTCTTTATATCAGTTTACCAAATACTTATACATCAGTCAGAATTTGTAGCAGAAAAGTAAACCAAAAATGCAACTAGTGTTCTGCTTTACTAGCATGCAGAAAGTAATTTGATGTCCAAAACTACGAAAGGGGTAGAAGAAGAATTATCAAATATCATTAAAATTGTTTGCATCTTGTATTGTAATTCCTGAAACAAAATAGAATATGAATACAATTTAAAGACATTTGTCATAATCCTAAGACATTTGTGAAATAGGTAAAGGATAAGTGAGGATTGCTTAATGAGTGTGGTCTTTAGAATGTAAATATATCTCTATATATGAACACATATAGAAGTAAAGAAACCTCTAGAAGTGGGTGAAAAATTGCCTGAAAACATGTGGTATGTAGCAATAGGAAATTGTTAGATATCGTGTACATGTAAAAGTAATGAGGACTTTTAAGCAACCAGAACACAATTATTTGCTTTGGAGTTCAGCCAGCAAATAGGAGTTAGCTCCTTTGCTTTAAACGTAAATGAACATGTGTAGGGATGGCTGTGTGGTAAAAAAGAAAGCTATGCTGCAGGCTCAGGGCTAAGGCACATCACTTCCAGTAACCATAGATCAGGCAGAGGGATGACATTGTACCATCTTTCTGATCTCTGTCTAGGTTTATTTTTAACTTGTTGCCAGCATTTTGCACCATTGGGCACAGACAAAGGGAAAGAATCCTGACTATTAGTACAGAGCATTTTTTCCTGGTGGGTATTTTGTAGCTAGTTTTGGTGACAAGTGATAGGCTCTAATCCAGGGCTTTGGTGGGGTGGACAGTCTTAAGGGCAAAAAATGATTGTGAAATTTCACACTCAGCATTATGTTATTTCCAGGTTTTGATTCTGAGTCTTAAGAGATTGGGAAAAGATAGAGAGAAAAATTTGTATTGCAAAATAACAAGAATCAATTTGATGTTGTAAAGAAAATTCTTTTTCATGGTTATGTGTTTCTACTGCACTTCCTCATTTTATAAAAAGATGTTTCTTTTGCTTTTTGAATACATTTGACTTGCATTTCAGATTTCACTGAGTGACACGAAAGGAAACAATACTGAGAATGCAATTGCATCAGGTCACATCTTGACCTTCATATTACACATCCTTGGCAGTCAGTAATGTGTCATGATCCTTTCCCACCCTGACATCTGCCCTAACTTCAAAAGATGAAAGCCATCAGGCT
>WEZZ01033142.1:71216-99649 GCA_013400585.1 Chloropsis cyanopogon | reverse complement strand
GGTTAGTCTGAGCAGTCAAGGGAGAGGCGCCATCCAAGACAGTGGTTGTTGGTGACAAGGAATCTCCCGAACTGTAACTTGTGGCTTGCTCATAAGTTTTCTTTTTAGCTGATATGGTGTTGGTTCTTTCAAATAAAGGCTTTCTTCCAGAACTAGAGAATGGAATAGTCAGGTGAGAAAAGAAGCAGAGGTGTCTCAATATTTGTGTTAAATGTCTTGGTAGTCCCTCATCAAATCTGGTGGAACATCTTGTAGACATTGATGAGAAATGTCCAGATTTGGGCCTTGGGAAAGTGTTTCCTTTTTTCTTTTACTATCTTGCATGGAAAGATTTACAGTTTCACACTTCTATTATCTTGCTCTCTTCATTTTAGGGAGATTGAGTCAGGTGAGTAACATTCCTGTGGTTTTTCATATTAATTATTGAATAGGGAAATGGATTACAGTGTTGCCTTACATTTTGCAAAGGAAGTAGGAGCTGTTGTCACTCTTGCTGTTAGAAATGTATGTGTGGAGATAGCCTGTTTGGTAAGATGACCCCTTCCAAATACCTGTTATGGGGAAGGAATGGTAATGCTTTCTTCTATGTGCACTTAATTCACCCAGTCTGTGTGTTTGAATACTAATATGATGGGTGCCTTGGAAGGATCTGTAAAGCAGTAGAGGACAAATTGCTTTTTATATTGAGTCAAGGTTGAGGGACTGTGTTTGTTGGAAAATGTTCTCAGTTCCTGTATAATTGATTACTGGTGGAGGAGGGGTTACAGCTGCACAGAAGAGATCTTCATCAATGAGACTATTTGTAGTATTAAACACTATACTCTGCAGAGCCAGGCACTTAATAACAAGCCAAGCTCTCACTCGGTGCTACACATGCTGCTGAGGGAGCTTGAAGGCTGCAATACTGGGAGAACAAAGTTAATGTAAACATCATTTATAGTTCATGAGGTTAACTTTCTACTTGCTCAAGCTTTCAATGATTAGTTTCTTTCATGTTTATGTTTTGTATTGCCTGTTGCATGTGGAGTTCTGAGGTTTGCAACTTGGTTCACAACTTGGCTTTAAGCTTTGCTGTGTTGTCTTTCCTTTGTTGTCTTTGAAAATACTCTATAGTTTTTCTTCAACAGAAAGACAGTTCTCTTTAAAATCATGACTTTGCCATTATGGCTGAGCTGCTTGGCATAACGGTTAAGTAAAGCCTTAAAGAAAATTCACATTTTTGAGTAACTAATTAATTAATATGCCTGTACTGTATGGGGAAGGAGAGAGAGCCTTTGTACTGACAGATCAAGGAGAAATTAAATTTCCAGTTAGTGTGCTGGAAAGAACTTGGATAAAAATTCTGAATTCCAAATATTTTTTCTTATCCCCAAATTACACCTGAGATGGTGATCTTTATGTTGATGGGACTTTATGGCCTCTGGAGTTTTTTGGTTTGTTTTTAATTTATAGCTCTTCTTATTCTTCCCTCTTTCTTCTTTTTTTGTCATGCTGGAAATATTTGGAGCAAAACCAAATTGTGGAAAAAACAAATTTATTATAATGTCCAAAATATCTGTATCCTGCTCAATGGACAGCTGGGATCAGCACAGAAGAAAAGTATTATGTGCAAGACAGCATGGGCAGCAGACTATGTCACTGGGAAATGAGAAGTTAATTTCATAGCGAATTTTGTAGCAAGCTTGGAACACGGTCAACTATGGGATGACAGGCAGCTGACATGGAAATATTCAACTTCCACTACCACTGAGATCTAAATGCTTTGTGCTTATTTTGCAATGCTTATCTTTTATTTAGTTTTATGATCCAAATTGGAAAATAAACTATTTGAACAGTTGGGAATGGAGAGTGTCAGCCTGCTTTGGTCTTGACTAAATCATTTTCTCTTTAGCTGCCTTTTCCCTCTCATCTGTCTTTTCCTCCATCCTGGCGCCTTCTTAAGTTTTTGACTATTTCTGGTCCAAGGAATCTGACAAGAGAAATGTTCTGTGGGTTAGTGTCCTTTCCATTAAAAGTTCTGGTAGAAACAAAGCAGACAAGCTGGCCTGTCTGCTGTGTGTTTGTCTGCTTGCCCAAGCTGCTCATCTAGTGGGCCCCTCTTGGGAGGGTGTCCCAGCTCTGGCCAGTGTTGTCTTCCTGTCCTCCATGTAGTGAGTTACTGCCTTTTTTGGCTGTGTTGTTTCCTCCCTTGAATTCCATGAAATGGATACTTCTGAACAACTCCAGTTAAGATGGAGATTTTTAGAAAGTTCCCGCCCTCCCCAATTTTTTATATAGTGATTAGCCTACAGAGATTCTGGGATCACCGGGAATCTCGCTATATTGTAGTGATTAGCATTTGTTTCTTTTGGTTTTGAGAAGCCAATAACAATGTTCTTTTGTCTATTTTTCTCCTCCTTTTGTAAACACTCTATATAGCTGAATGAGCTATCATTTTGGAGACAGGAATTGTAAAGGATTTAACCTCACTGTTTTCTCACTTGCTCGTGTCAATAATTGGAGACTGTTGTGTAAAGGATGTTGCAGGAGGTCTGCATGCACAAGGACTTAATGCATCTGAATAAATCTTGGTTGCCATAAAAGAGGAGGATGCATCCAAGTGACCTGAACAGAAGCTGTTCTTGAAGGTTTTTAGAACACAAGGTTTTTTTATGTTTCTGCCATTTCCAGCCTGTTTCTGGAGCTGGCCTTTCCTTTCTTTTCCGCTTAGTACTTTTAATTCTACCTGGGTAATGGATGTTTTTACTTGTATAGTGATGTTTGAGCAGAAATGTCACATACAGAGTCTTATTTACCTATTTGAAATCTTGAGTGTTTCAGTGAACTTTCTGCTGTTGTAATCTACAATGCTAAAGCAAAAAAGATGCCTGAGGTAAAAAAGGGACTGTTGTCTGCAGTACAGCAGTGTGCTACTTTGGTAGCTACAAGGAACAGATGTATATTTTTGGGCAAGGTGTTCAGGCATGAAAGTTTCTACCAATCTCTAAAAGCAGATGTGATCTACAGCCCTGATACTGCAACACTTCCACCTACAGATTTTGTCTTGTTTACCCAATTAATTCCTTCTAACTGGAAAAGTAGAAAAAAGAATCTGCAGCTGCAAAGCTGAAAGAGTAGAAATTGCGTGAAAGGAAAACATTACCATATAAAAACCACAAGTATTTTTAACTTTGAAGAGATAGCGATGCTGATAGTGTCCCCAACACCTCCAGTTCTGCAGATGTCTTCTCAGAACTTAAACCATTCTTGTAAGAAATGGAAGTGGTGGCTAAAATAACTCCAGCAGTTAATGAAAAGGTAAGGAAGCTGATGGCAACAAGTACAAACCAACAGTTTAAAAAATGCTAATGAAGATAAAACTGTCTAACAAGTCTGCATAATCTGAGGCTAAAGGACAACTGGCTCCTTTATCAGAAACCAGCTTAGTGGAAGTGGGGTGGAGAAGCCTGGACTCTCCTTTGCAGGGCTCCACAAGTGTGGTGGTACATAATGGTAGCAGTCTATGAAAAATTCAATTTCTATTTGCTTTCACTAGTAACTCTTAACTGTTTAATCTGCTATGCATCCACCTGTTTTGTGAAAAGACTGAAAAGCTATCTAACCTCATAAATATTAACCAACCTGTTATCTAGGGAAAATTGAGGCAGATACAATTTTTATTACCTCATATCCATCTTATTCATTAAAACTATTGTGACATACTTCATGTTTTGCAAGGTACTTACTTTTAAGCAACGTCATTTGTATGGTTAATTTAACTCAGACCAGAAATAAGTGAAGAATTCAATACTGCAGGTGATAAACCACAGTAGCAGCTAGCCTAAGAGTGCAGTGGATTCTTGGTCACTTGGAGTCTTCAAGATTAGATCTGTTTCTGAAGGGTATTTTCTGGTCAAGCTGGCATATGTGAGATGGATGCGGCAGTTGGTGGGAGGCTCTAGAAGGTGCTATGTGGAAAACTGATGAGTTTGGCACGAGTCCTTTGGCCTCAAGGTCACTGTGGTTGCAAAAGGTGAAAAATCATGAGCTGTATGGTAGGGAGTGTAGATGAGGAAAATTTAGGGACTATTTCTCCAATTGTTGAAGTCCGCAAGTCTTTGCTTCTTTTGAGCAACACATTTGACTCCTAGCTTAACATTTTGATACTGGTAATTCATTTTATGTGCTATGTAGGATTTTACTTACTACTCACTTCTAAGATGGTGGATAATTAAGATTATTCTTATGTCTCACTGGGAGCTATGCTGCATTTGTCTCTGCTTCAGAGCAACACTTAGCCTTTCAAATATTTTGCCTGTTTAATTTTACCTCTGAGAGTAAGGCTGTTTGGCTTGCAGTGCTGATGGTATGAGTGCATCATAAGGCATAAGGAGAGAAGGGGAGTGAGGCATGGGGGAGAAAATCACCACCTTTCTCTGAGCCCAGAGAAACCACTGCTTTCAACAGTGGTGCTGGTTTATGCTACTTTAAATGCTGATAGTTATGCTATAAGATGACCCAGTGCTTCAAAAGTACATTTTAAGGGTGGACTGAGATGAAAACATAAGTCTTGCAGAGCAGGTTCACTCAGAGAGAAAACTTTTCCTCTGAAAATACATGTCAAGCCAAGCCTCTGCTATTTAAATTTCTAATTTTTTTCTCTAGCATCTTCTCTCTGAATGTATTCTGTTTCTACAAGTGCTGTTTGATTTAAGGTTAGTGTCAGATGGGGAAACATGTAGCTGTGAAACTGCTAACATGGAATGAGTTTAATTCCTTTAAGTGACCTATCCATTTTCAGCTTTATTACTGCATGGTCACTGCTTCCTGCAGTGCTTTTCAAATTGGAGCTGGGTGGAGGGGAAGCTTTGTGCACAACTTCACCTTCCTCAAAATGAATAATTTGGAGACTTGACTGGAGGGGTGGCTCTCTCTTCTGTGTTTCCATTTGTCCGGCTGATTTGAAGCTCTCTGCATGTTTTTCTTTGCTTGCCTTACCAAGCTGCTTCTCCCTTGGGCTTTATCCTGTCTCTTGCTTTCTGAAAACCAGTGTGCTTACTGCTTGAACAGCAATCTTCCTCTGCTGCTCACTTTCTCCTTTATTTTGAAGGTATCCTCAAGGAAAAGTGGCAAGAAATGGAAGTCCTGTCAGCTTTAACATCAACACAATTGCAGTTCACTTCTGCAGCTTAAACCACAGTCCTCTTTAGCTGCATATACCTTGGGGAGAGTAAGGGAAGGAAAGAAGGAATGAGGTGGAGGCAGGCTGATTTCTGTGGAGAGCTATGACTGTCTTTCAAACTGGCTGTTGCCTACAGCAGACAGGCTGAAGGCTGTGCTGTTTGATTAAAGTGAAGAAGTAAGATCCAGCCCCAGGGCTGGTGAGGATCATGAACGAAGAGAATACACTGATTTCCTGTGTATTGAGAAAATGATGTAATGAGATCCCAATTGATAAAAATCAAAGCATGCTAGAAGTGGCCTGAAGATGGGGTAGGAATAAACTTTTGAAAAAATAGAAGTTCTTGACTCAGAGTTCCTCTCTTCTGCTGCTGCTTGGAGACAGAATCGTTGTAGTTTGTTGGATTGCCTTGCAGAATTAATGCATGGATCCTTTGCTACTGATTCAGCTGTAGCCAGAGATTCTGGCACTGACTGCACAAGAGGGACTGCGTATTAGTATTTGAGTATTTGGTATGCATGGTTAATGCAGCAGATTGGAGGAATAACCTGAGCTGATTCCTGTGGCAATAGGGTGGTTTGTAAGTTGCTTTGCAGTCCTAGAGTAAGGAAAGTCTGATTCAGCTTGACCTGTCTGTTCTTCTGTAGTCAGCTCCCTGGCTCAGAGGGATTGCAGGAAAGAGAAGTAAATCTCTTCTGGATGAATTTGTCAAGTACTTTTACTTTTTAGGATTTGGAAGGCAAACAGATGACGTCTGGAGAATGAACTTCGCTGGCGGAACTTCTCCTGTATGCTCTGCTCTCAAATGTGTCCTAACTGTGGATGAAAGCCGTGGCATTTATAAAGGTGCTACATATAACTGCCTTGGCAGGGACAAGCCATATGGCAAGATAATTCGGACAGTGAACCTTGAGCCACTGTGACAATGAGCTGCTGAGGGAGTTAATTTGCATTTGTTAAAACCAAAATAAACTGCTGCCCTCAACTAGGACTGGTAAAAGCAATACAGATTTGATTGCATTCTGCTCTGGCAATCTCTAAACTATACTAGATGCAGAACCCATGAAATTGTAAACTGAAATTTTTGGATTGTTTGTGTTGTTGTTTTTAAAATAGCTTTGTGGTGATTGTTTTTCTGTTGAGTAATTTTTTTAACTGGAGAACTGTTTGTTTACAAATAAAAAAGTGTAGATGGGAATGCTTTCAGTGAGAAAAAGATTTGTGGAGATTAGTGTGTCTGATTTATTTGGTTGGGTTTTTTTTTCTTGGTGTTGAGCTGATTGCAGTGATGAGATGACAAATTGGTGACCAGGCTTACAGTGCTACAGGATTTGTGATCTTGGAAAAACTAGCTGCACTTTGCACCACAGCTCTTTGAGAAGGGTGATTGTTAAATAGTCGTTGGAAAAGTTGGGGAGCTTAACTCTGTTGGGATCTTTTGGTATGGAAAGTGGAAAGATTTAGAGTTTTTTCCTGCCTAGTGAAAATACAGATTATTTACAATGAAGTGATGTTCATATGTTGGTGTTTTTTGTTTTTGTTTTTTTTTTTTTTTTTTTTTTTTGTGGTAACCTTTTTTAACTTGGAAACTCAAATGTTGCAATTCCATGGCTCTCTGGAACTGCCAGCTCAGTCTGTCCCTCTGCTCAGCCAGCACTGGGACGGTCCAGTTGCTGGCTGGTACAGAGAAACCCATCAGTTATAAGCATAAGATAAAGATCCTTTTAAATGCACTTGGTTCAGTATGTCCTAAAGAACCAGCTTAACTAATTGCATTTTAAACCTCAGCAAGAGGAGCCAGAAGTCCAGCTTTGACAGACGTTCTTTACTCTTTTTTGCTTGAGCAGCTTAGAGATGAGTCAGTTGCCCAAATGTAGGCATCTAGAGCTGCTCAAAATTTTTACAGTATTCAAGACCCTGTATGGGACTAATTGATATGATTTAGGATGTAGTGGAATCCTGTACCTCTCTGTAGGTATGTCAGGAGACAACATGAGGGATACATCTATTTGGAAGGGAACTATAGGTACCTATGATCAGGTATCTGAATTCCATCCTAAACCTCCTTGGCTTTTTCAGCTGTATGTATGCCTCATTTTTCCTCTATTCCATTTGATATTACATGATTGTGATGTCCTTCTGGTCCTTCTGTACTGGGACCAGTACTTTTAAATATCTTTATTAGTGGCTGTAGTGGGATTGAGTGCAGCCTTGGCAAGTTTGCAGGTGTCACTAAGCTGAGTGGTACAGTTGATGCTGGAGGGAAGGGGTGCCATCCGGAGGGACCTTGACAGGCTTGTTCAACATGTTCAACAAGGCCAAATGTGAGGTCCTGCACCTGATCAAGAAAATCATCAGTATCCATACAGGCTTGGTGAAAATGGTTGAAGAGCAGCCTTGCAGATAAGGACTTGAGGGTGCTCGTGGATGAGAGGCTGGACATGAGCTGGCAGTGTGCACTCAGAGCCCAGAAACCCAATAGTATCCTGGGCTGCATCCAAAGCAGCCAAAGTGGCCAACAGGGTGAGGGAAGGGGTTCTTTCCCTCCTGTTCATGTGAGATCCCACCTGGAGTGCTGCATCTAGCTCTGGGGTCCCCAATAAATGAAAGAAATAGACCTGTTTGACTGGGCCTGGAAGAGGGCTGCAGAAGTGATCTGAGACTTCTACAAAGGAAGGCTGAGAGCACTCAGATAGTTCAGCCCAGAGGAGACAAGGTTGTGAGGAGATCTTATGTTGGCCTTTCAATACTTAAATGGGGCCTATAGGAAAGGTGGAGAGAGATTTTTAACCAGGGCTTGTAGTGTTGTAGGACCAAGGTTTTAAACTAAAGGAGGGTAGAGTGATTTTTAAATAGAAAGAAGAAATTACTTTGTATGAGAGTTAGTATGGTGAGTCACTGGAACAGGTTACTCAAAGAAGTTGTGCATGTCCCATCCCTGGAAGTGTTCAAGGCCAGGTTAGACTGAGCTCTGAACAACCTGATTTATGTGAAAGATATCCCTGACCACAGCAGGGATTTTAGAACTAGATGATCTTTAAATGTCTTTCAACCCATATCATTCTAATCATTATTAATGAACGAAATGCTGAGTTGCTCTTCCAGTAGCCTAGGCTGAATTTTGTTTCTAAATCTGCAAGTGTGTATGTGAAGTTGTGCTGTCATTTTCAGCTTTATAGCTTCTGCTTCTCCTGTGGTGTTTTTCAACTTTACCTTTGCTCATTCCTTGATGTTTCTAGAGCTATACCTTGTGTATCAGTCAAAAAATACATGCTAAACTATTATGTTTTGCTTGCTCTGTTGTACAACTGCATCAATAAAAGTCCTCTGCTAAAAAGCACTTCAGAAAGCATATGTCTAGATTTGCAATGCACAGTAAAATCTCCTTATATGATAATGTAATTCTCATGAGTGCTGTATGCTGTCTCCCACTAAAATTGTTGGATTGCTTTTTTCTCTCCAAGAGTTTGAGTTATAGTTGCTTTTGAATTTTGCATTTTTCTTCTATCCCTCTGCATAGTTGCTCAGTAATTTTCTTCTGACATTTTTGAGTGGCTCATGTAATACATCCTTGACAGGAACACTTACCAGAACATATGAAAGACACTGTAATGAAAATAACATTTTCTGGTAACAGTGACTGCCAATCTAAATGTGTATCTGCCTCAACAGTGGGCATATGGATTCATGGGTCCTACAGTCACCAAAGACAAAAGTCTTTTCAGCCTTGGGAAGTTCTTTATGGGACAAAAAAACTCTGCAGGTAACTCTTCTTGTCCCAGGTCTGTCCATCACTGGGGACACAAACACTAGAAACTTGAACCCTATAAACACAGGTTTGCACCACATTTTCAAGCTATCTTACTTGACCTATGGGAGTTTTATTTTATTTATTTATTTCTCTAGAAGGTGATGCTAAATTTTGTAGTATGCTGACATATTAGGCTTTACTTTGTTTCCTTTTTTTTTGAAACTGTATATGATGCAACTTTATTTAGGTCTTTAAAAGTTTGCTTTGACATCTATGTCTCTGAATTCCAAATACTTTGTCTTGCTCCAGAAAATTACAGGACCAAGAGATATTTTTCTTGCTGAGATGCACCTTGTCAAAACAAAATTTTCAGGGTTGGGAAAACTGGTTATTTTCAAAGCACAAATGAAAGATCCCAGGACAGACCTGGAGTGTTTGGTCCTGGAATGGAAACCCTTGTGGTTAGGGCTGAACTCTCCTGCCTGTTCAGACAGTTCATGTATTTGGAATGATTTGTGGAACAATCAGTCAGCTGAACTAGGAGCTCCCTGTGCAGAAGTACCAAGAAATAGGAGAATGCTTCTACACAGAATCTCACATAAAGAACAAAACCAGAGTTGATTTGAGGCAATCTGCACTTTTTAGACCTTAAGGAGATAGATGCCTGTGCTTATTCTTTTTTCCTTAATCTAGTAAGAACAGGTCATAAGAATGGAGGGGGTGGGAGAGGAGAGAGGGGTGGTGGTGATAAGTGCCCTTATATGTGCTATTACAGGCTACTGTGGGATTGAGCCCAGCCAAACCTTCCTTCCTTAGCTGTGCAGGTGTATAAAAGAGAAAAGAAAAAGGCAGGAAGGCCATGATGAGGGACTGTGTGGTGCAGTGGCCATTTTCAGGTGAGAGAGAGAGGAATGCTGAGATTCAGCCACTGGTTTAAAACAAAAAGAACAACAGCAACAAACACCACCAAAAGAAAAAGAAATCTGGGCTAAGCAGCTCTGAAGAGACAGACAGACGAATGTCTTTTCTGTGTGTTTATAATGTGTAAGAGTCTAATGAGATCTTCCTCTTGAAGTTTTGAGTTCAAAAGTTTGATGTCATGGAACTAGAAGTCAGTGACAGAACAGAGGGCTTTCCATGCTTTGACAGATGGGGAAACACTGCTCTCAAGATTTGCCTTTATCAAAGTCCTGAGACTTTTTGTTTTTCTTGAAGGATTTATAATTACTAAGCTGCTGCAGCCTAAGGGCAAGAACAGCTGGCAGGTGTCACCAGGTGTTTCTCCCTGCATTCAGTACCTCCTTTTGACGGAACTCATTTTTTTGCTTTTCACTATCAAGGAGGATGCAGAAAGATTTCTTTTTCTGGCACTCCTGAGCTTCTGAAATAATTGGTTCATTAGTACCTAAGGAACAGATGCATTTACAGGAAAAGCTCCTAGAAGCTGGCTTCCCTCTGAAAGATAAGTTGTTTTGATCCTGTTTGTTTTTTCTGAAGGGTGAGGAATTTGTACAGAGTGATCCAACCACTGATGAAGTATCTTGTAAAATATGAGTTGGGAAGCATAATTAATATTATATCATCTGATCAGTCAAGCAGCCCTACAGAAGGGACAGAGAATAATGACTTTACCTCAGAGGGTCACTTAGTATTGCATAATGTCAAATGACTACATTAAACTTGATACTGGGCAATGTAATATGGGAAGAGAATGTGATAAATCCAGAAATCTAGGGAATGTCAGTCCTGAAGTATGATCTAATTTACGATCTCTGTAAAAGGGTACTTTTAATGATACTTCTTTTGAACCAGCTTTAGTAGAGACATCATTTTTTGATGTCTTCTCCTCCTTTGGCATAGCTTCAGTTCTTAAAGGAGAATAACTGGACTGTGAGATGTTTCACATAATAGATTTAGATTAACACAAAGAAGTTGAAATAAGTAGTTACAAAGTTGGGTTGAATATCATCTGTTTGCAAGAGTGAAGGTTGAGCAATAAAGTCTTCTCTCACACTAACACACTTCCAGAATGTCTTTAGGTCTTCAAGAAGTGTTGTACTTGAAGGACTGATCCTTAACAGGATTGTTTTATCATGGGGTGAACAGTGAGCCAAAGGAGTCTGTTAATACCAAGTTCAGTACAGTACATTTCAGTAAAGCTTTGGATACTGTCTTTCATGGGATCCTTCTGGACAAAATGTCCAGCACACAACTGGATAAACACATCATGCAAGGGGTGAGCAGCTGGCTCACAGGTCAGGCACAAAGGGTTACAGGGAGTGGGCTGGCATCCAACTGGGGACCTGGAACTAGTGGGATTCTGCAGGCCTCTATCTTAGGCCCCATGCTCTTCAACAAATTCAAAAACAACTTGGACACAGGACTGGAAGGGATACTAAGCAAGTTTGCAGACAGTAAAAAACTGGGAGGAGCTGTTGACTCACTTGAAGTCAGAGAGGCCCTGCAGAGAGACCTCGACAAACCAGAGGGCTGGGCAATCACCAGCCATACCTAGTTCAACAAGGGAAAGTGCTGGATTCTGCACCTGGAATGGGGCAGCCCTGGATGTAGAGACAGACTGGGGAATGAGATGCTGGAGAGCAGTGGCACAGAAAGGGACCTGGGGGTCCTGGTTGGTAGCAAGCTGAACATGAGTCAGCAGTGCCCTGGCAGCCAGGAGGGCCAAGCATGTCCTGGGAGCATCAGGCACAGCATCACCAGCCAGGCAAGGGAGGGGAGTGTCCTGCTCTGCTCTGTTGGATTTATGCAAATGTATAGCTTATGTTACCTAGGTGATGATTAAGATCTGTATAATACCAGAAAAAATGTTATGAGTCAGAATGAGCATAAGGCTTGTAATGTGTAATCTTCACCTACCTTGGACTTCGTTGCTGTGTTGATCCTGAGCAGAGTAGCCTTGAAATAGTGTCTTCCATCGGGCTTTTCAAAGAAGGGCCTTGAAGTTTAAAAGTATCTCACTAGTGCCCTTCTGAGCTAAAAGGCCATAAATATAATCTGAATCCTCCTCTCACGAGGTAGATATACCAGCATTACTATCCAAGGGAAGAATACCAAGGCTGTGCCAAACTGTTGTTCAATGCCAGGTTCCTTATAGTTTGCTTTTGAAGATTAAGATTAGCAATTTGGAGGTCCCAGTGGTTGTAATGTTACATGTGAGACTTCAGCAGCAAGGCAAAGTCTTGCTTGTTATCCTGAAATACTAAAAACATTAAAAAGTTGTAGTGTAAGTGATCCCGTTTAACAACAGACAAGCAAAGACAAAAGAAATATGAATGTAAGGAGGAATTTCTCATTCTATTGCAAGTGAGACCTTATATGTGGTGATGGGAGAAGAGAGAAGGTAATCCCAGGGGTCACCAGTTGCCACTGAAGCTCTGTGAACTCTCCTTTCCACTTTAATTCCATTTCATGATATATTTTGTCTGGAGGCTTTATACCCTGTGTGCTCAGGTTTCACTGTATTAGAATATTGTATATATGGCATTGATCACCTTGGATCTATGTGGATGCTGTTTTTTGTTTCAGCAGAATAGTGTCAAAGATGTTGAAAAGTTATAAACATACTTCCTTTTACAGCAGGGCCTATGAAGACATGTAATGGCTTTAGAAAGGGGCTTTCCTATGAAGGTGTTAAGGATTTGTAAAGTCTGACTTCAGACTGTAAAATGTGCTAATTTAGAGTGTGCTCACTAGAGATTATTGCACTTAATTGTATACATACACTGAGAGGCTCCCAGTCTCTGTCCTCGACTGTCCTAATTTTTCTTCATTTGTTTCTTGCTCCTTAGGCTGCACCATCACTCACCTCCTAATGTCTTTCATCCATTCATGCCTTTTGGCTTCTCCACCTTTAACAGTCTCTCCTCTTCTCAATCTTCTCATCTGTTATCCTTCTGTGATATATTTTCACCACAGCAAAACTCCTGCTGTTTTTCCACCCGTAGTTGAATATAACAGGAAAAATAACCCTGAGTAAACCCAAAACTACATGCTTTCATCAATGAAAACATAGTTCTGAGTTTAACAAAGCTATACATTTTCCATTTGCTCCAAATTTTAGGTACTGACCCAGGAACCATGTCCTTGTATACTTTCATTTAGTGCTTTGTTGCAGAAGTATTTAAATAACATCTCATAACATTATCTCATATTTGAATAACTACTCATATGGTAAATCTGTAGTACTGTGTGATTCTTGTTCATTTGGGCCATAAGCTCTGAGAAAGTAGCATATATTAAAATCAAGGTGAAGTCAATTTGTCTGATAACAAACAGCAGTATTTAGCTGAATCACAGTGAGAGAACAAATTACATAGTCTTAGAATTTATATTTTATTGTCTTATTGCAACAAACTATAGATAATAGAAAACTGTCTACCAAATAGGTGATCTCCACAGAAAGTCATGTCTAATTATTTCACTCTTATGGTTTGCTAATCTCCTTCTTAGAGTTGTCTTCTCACATTATGAAACACCAATATAAGTAGAATGCTTTTACTTTTTCATTAAATTGTGAGATAGAGGCTTGATTTTAAGCTGGTTGTTCCTGCATTCATGAAAGCAATAGATGAAACCTTGATTTAGAAAAATTACCTTAAAGCTTCTTGACTCCAAAAGAGCTACTTTTCTTAGTGTAAGCAGTTTTTAGGATATTATCAAGATATTTTAAAAGGTAGAGTCTTGTTTCTAAATGAAACTCTGTATGCATCTGTATCTTTTCATGATTTTAAAAGCTAAATTTGGATTAACTTGATGTAGTCATCAACATGCTTGATCAATAGTTACTTTTTGGGAAGATCTATGAATTTTAGTAAAGTCTGAAATTATACAGAATTTTAATTTAAGTATTCATCCCGAAAATGTTCTTTTAATTCCTTTTTTAGAGTGTTAACTTGGTGATGAAAGGATAGTGAAACAGTCTTGTGTAACTTCAGTTAACCACCCTTGTGAAATGAAGACCTTTAAATGATTCTCTGAGTCTAAAAGATATATCCCCTAGAAGTCACTTTGTGAAGATGGCCTGAGAGCCATCTCAAGCCATTTCAAACTTAAGTTTGAAAACTGATTGTCTCCCTGTATTCAGGTCATCTGTCATTACTCAGCCTACATGGATATGTAAATGGTGTTTTAGTTACTGATTATCTGTTTTTCTACACACACCTGTAGATCTAATTTAGGTGATGTTTTCTTTCCCCTTCAGGTATGTTGAGCATAGATCACTGTGCTACAGGTTTGTTTTTCCATTCAGTAGAATCCATTTGTTTTACAATAAACAGACTTTGCAGCATTTATTGGCATAGATAAGGTGATTTAGATCAGGCAAACAGGGTCAGAGTTTCCAAGATCCACAGGCTTGTGCTTGTTTTGACTTCAGGGGGAGCCAACTAAATTCTGCTAAAATTATGGCCATGAGGCCCTAGCTACAAGTTATAGGTACTTACTCTTGAAACACAATACAGGTATTTACTAAATGTTGTACTTTTCATCACATGTGCAAGACCATATTTGTAATTAAATGTAATGGATTAATCCAGGCAGAAGCATTATGCATATGGTGTTTGGTTTATTTCTTTTCAAATGGGTTTTTAATTGGAAGGATATAAAAGAAGAGGATTTGAGAGGTCTTTTCTGTTCTTTTATACTGAGGTGATTGCACTGGAGTCTAAATTTTAGACTTATTGGTTGTAGTAGACAGAACTCAGTTTGACTTTCCTGAAATGCAGTAGAGTTTTAAAATTACTTCTTCATTTTAAAATAATTCTTCACATACTCTGGTTTTATTCTAACCATCTGGAAAAGGTTTAGAAGCACAAGTGGAAAAGAAAAATTAGCAATTGAAGGTGGGAGGGTAAAACTGCAAGGATTATTTACCCTCATGATTCACTAAATAAACTGATTGACATCTGGGATTAAATGAACTTCCTTCCACTCAGCAGCATTAGTGTGTGTACCATTAGGTTCATGCTGTTGATTGTATGTCTGAGACATCCATGGGGCTTTCTCNCTCTCTAATAACAGCTAATTTCCTTTGTCCTCAGATCAAGTTTGTACATACTTTTCCCCTGCCCCCTCACTACTTGGGGTAGCTGATGGTGGAACCTGCAGTGTGTCAAAATGTGCAAAAAGGAGGCTCCACATTTTTCTGCAGTTGCAGTAAAAATATGCAGGATGCAGGGGAAAACTGTTCATCAGAGAAAAAAAAGGCTGGAAAAGCTTTCATCCACATTTTGGAAGAATGCTTGAGGAACATCCACTGAATATGGTGAATTAACTTGTTTTCATGTATGGGAAGGCAGAAATACTGCTGTTGGAAAAGAAACCTCTACTAATACAGGACTTACTGCTGTCCCTGTCTTTTCATGAGATAATAAATCACACAACTGGGACATGTTCGAGAAAGCAAGGCTAGCTCAGTGTGGGTTTCAGTGAGGATATGGTATAGTTTGTGGGGTTTTTGTTTCCTTGTGGTGCAAATAGAAGGGGATTTTTTTGGGTTGAAATTAGGCAAATACATAGCATCATCTTGTACCCTTTGTGATAAGCAGTGCTGTTCTGGCTTTTTGTAATTTTCACATTCACCTACTCATTTTGCATGAAAAACCCTACAGTTTAAATCCCTGCAATGTCTGAGACTCGTGATTTCTCTTTCAGAGTTCAGATGGGTCCCTCTCTGAGGTTGTGCAGAAATGGAAGGAGTATCAGCTCCAGTGCCAGAAATACTTGTATGAGACACCCCCCATTGTGGCAGGTAAGCTGATTTGGTAGGGATAGGATGTATTAATTTTTAAAATGCATGATAACAGTAGCAAGGGAGCGATTATGAACTTGAAAATACTTCTTTCTGGTCCATTGCTTCTTCATCCCATTTGCTCCTGCCTGCTCTCTGTGGGGCTCTTCCCTCTGCTGGGGGAAGTCTTTTATGGAACAATTTCATTGTAAAGATGTTTGTCCTTAGGACCGGAGTGTTGTGCAAATGGTAGCTGTATCATATCAAACAGCCTCTAATGTAATAGACCTGAAAGTTCTTTAGGTGTCAAGGTGTTAGGAAGTCTGGGACCATGCTGTTCACATTGAACTAGGAGTTTGTGGGTTGTAAAGTTGGTATAAGGTATTCTGAGCCTTGTAAAATGCTGAAATGGCTTTGGGGAAAAAAAAGAAACTGACTGAAGGAGAATGTGCCTTGCCTTAGTGTTTGAGCTGCTGTAATGTGCTGAGAGCATCTGTGATGTGCCAGCATCGTGGTGTTTAGAGGACAAGTGGTGGCTTGTCAATAATGCTCACAACTGGACACCATGCAGCCTCTCCTCTGCTTCAGTGATTTTGTGACACACTGAAGATGTGTCTAAAGTTGTGCCTGTGAGGAATTATTTCAAAACTGTTAATATTCCTTGTCTTAACTACATTATAATGTCAGAGTGAGAGCAGTACCTGGTGACAATGGCAGGGACGCATTCATCTCCCTCTGCTGCATTATTCTGTTGAGCAGTTGAGTGCTGCCCTCTAAGAATGACAGTTTAATGAATCTGAAGTATTCTCATGTTGATTAAGCTGTAATGCAAAGTTATGGTTGTGTGTGGGTATTTCATTGGTGGACCTATATATTAGGGTAGACTTTCCCACTGCATTAATTTGAGCTATTCTGAGGACTTATTATCTTTAGTGTTCATAGCAAAACTGATTTTAAATTAAACTGTGACAAGTAAGGGTGTAAAAAAAATAGACAAATTAATACTAATCCATTGCTTTCTTGTCCATTGATTCAGTGTAAGACCATCATCTGTTTCTTAGTTCTTCCCTGAAACAACAGTTTCCTGCGTGAAGATAAACTCACTCTTTTGGATAAATAAATGTCATATAATTCCACATCAGAGCTTAAATGCATGTTTCCATATTTCCTTTTATATTCTGCTCTTCAGTCTTTTCCTTCTTGCTGTATTAGTACAAGGCAATGGCATGAGCCTCCCTTCTCTCTCTCTGCAGAAGGCAAGTTCTGCAACAGAACATTTGACGATTATGCCTGCTGGCCAGATGGACTGCCTGGCACCTACGTGAATGTCAGCTGCCCCTGGTATCTTCCCTGGGCTAATGCAGGTAAGAGCCTTTCCTTATAGGCACAGCTTTAAACCAATCCTATTTTCCTCGCCCAGTCTTAGCAAGGACAAGACTGGCTTAAATGTCTGAGTGCAGTCAGTTCTCTGTAACATAAAAGTAGGGATGGATATTGGTATGATACATTCTTTATCTCTGTTTAGCAGAAGATGAAAATGAGAGAACAGACTTCTTAAAGGTTGTGTTTAGTTTGGATATTTTTTGCTCTCATCTGGTTTTGCTGCTTGGATAGTGGTGATTATTAATAACTTAGCTCTTCGTGCTTGCTGAAGGCTATCTAACAATGATAATGGCTTAGTTGGAAAACTGAGATAAAAGTAACAAAGGTAACTGGTACATCATCCTGTAGAAAATACAGATGGAAAAGTCTAAAGTGAAAGTGTTTTGTACTGCTTCCTGAGATAAACTTATTTCTCAGAACTCTGATATGAAGGCATTTTCAGTGGTTGCAAAGACTTCTATGAAGGACTGAACAGCACCTTTAGATTTTACACCCTTATGTACACTTGAAGGCATGGTGTATTAGATCATTTTGTCTAGCATTCTGTCTTTCAAACCAGTGACTTGTACAGCTTGTTCTTTGTGAAGACCTTCCTATGCTTTGAAGTCTAAATGAAACACTTTATTTGCCAGCTACGGTGTTGTGGAGAATTGGCTTTGGCCTCTGTTAAAGGACAGAGAATATTAGTTAGTGAGGATATATAACTCTGATTGATGGGTGCAAAGTGTATGGTGTAAGTATGGAGAACATGTTGTGTTGGTATGGAGGCATATCAGGAATGACATTGAGAAGGGATGGGATTGTCAGAGATTACTTAAATGTATTGTGTAATGTGGGACCTGGGCATAATACAAGTAGCATGAAATAAGGGGTGGAGATGATCTTGGGTCTGGCTGGTTTGGAGATGACTTTCTTCATAACAGCCCTTGCTCACCATCAAAGCACTCACTCCAAGCCCTGCCTGAGGCCAGAGAGCCTGGGAGGTGACATAACTGGGACAGCTGATCTGTAAAGGGATATTCCTGCTCTATGATGTGGTTGGCAGTAAAGCTCAGGGAAAGGGGGAAGAAGTGGCAGAAGTGAGTAGAGGCATTCATGATGGTGTTTGTCTTCCCATGTAATGGTTATCCATGCTGAGGCCCTGCTTTCCAAGAAGTGGCTGGATGTTTGCCTGCTAATGGAAGGCAGCGAATAAATTCCTTATTTTGCTTTACTTGCATGTGCAGCTTTTTTTTTACTTATTAAACTGTCATTATCTTGAAGGGGTGGTGGAGGGTGTGTGTGTAAATCCCCACACTTAAATCAAAATGTCACCACAACACTGACAAAGGTTAAAAATTTATACACACAACACTACTACACCCCTTGGCCCTTCACCACTTTACAACCACAAAGGATTCCCTGTACTTGTTCCCCTCTGTGGCAACATCCAGTCCCAGTTTTTCCCACTACTTCTCCTGGTTACTTATTTATCTCGACCAACAAGATATTCCATCTTAGTTTTTTTTCCCTGATCCTACTGGGGAGGGAAAGCAGCTGGGCGTGTGTTTAGCAGCCCACCAGTCAGTTTACCTCATCCACCATGGAAGCCCAGGGGCTGTGAAGAAGTCTGGTGCCTGCAGCATCTCCTCTCCTCCATCTTCTTGGAGCTTAGTGCTCTGCACAGGGCTGTTTCTCACACTTCTTTTCTCATCCCTCACTGCCAGGCAGTGTTTGGTTCTTTCTTATATATGTTTTCCCTGAGGTGCCATGATCTAGCTGATAAGGTGGTGTTAGGTCATAGGTTGGACTTGATGATCTCAAAGGCCTTTTCCAACCTTTTCTGTGTTCTTGGCTGGGGGGCTCAGCTGTGCCCTGTAGTGGATCTTTGGAACCAGTCAGGTCCAGCATGGGACAGCTCCAGCCTCTCCTTGTAGAGGCCACCCTTGGTTACCTCTTCTGAAGTCAGCCTTGCCTGCTTTCCTAAGTGACTTCAGAAGTTAAAATGCTGTTTGCTAATCCTCCTCAGGTTATTAAAGATGTTATGCTTTTGGAATGGATAAACAAGCTTTTTCAAGTGTATGAAATCAATATTTACCTCATAATTAAAATAAAATGATTGGATACTGCAGAATTTTTTCCAATGTTTTTCTGTCTGGATACCTAAAACTCTTCACAGACTTTAACTTCTTTCCTCTAAACCGATTTATTTTGTCTTTAAGACCCTGGACTTCCAACTGCTCTTGAAACCACTTCTGGAAAAAGCCATGGTTTAATGCAATACTGCAGATTAATAAATTACTTGAATGTGTAATATCTTTCATACTTTTGGAAAGAAGTATTTTAAAAAATTAATTATCCTGAAAATAGTGTTTGTTTCAGTGAGAAGAAGAGCAACATTTTGTAAACTCCTTGCTAGGGAGAATTGCAAAATACTTCAGAAAATTGTTAAACTTCTGGATGTGTTCCCTTGTTGAGAAAATTGTGCGCACACCTCAACCTCTGTTTTACCAGCAAGGAATAAGAATGGAACAAGAAGGCCTTTCACTGTCCAATATAAAGCAAGAAGTTTGTATCTGTGCCAGGTATGCAATTTAGGAGCCTCAATTACCATCACCTGATAGTATTCAGTGACATCTTGTGGAGTCATGTTCAAAGTGAATGCTGATGAGCTACTGTGATGAAGAGGTAATGTCTTTGTAATAGAAGATCTGGAGAAATAGAAAATTGAACACCCTGTGATTTAGAGTGGTCACTAAAGCATGTTTATTACTTGTTCTTGCTTAGCCCCCTACTTGGAACTTGAGTAGGTTCTAGCACTGCAGGACTTCAATCTCATCTCCTGGAAATGGAGAGGAGGAAAAGATTAGATGTTGTTTGGGATGTACCTTCAAAACATGTTCAGGGAAGGCCATCAAGTAGAAAGTGCTTCAGCCAAGAGTACTCAAGTATTTAAGACTGCTGCTCCCTTGACTAGGAGTCAGATTTTCAAGTTAGTAGAAAGCTTTCTGGGGTATACCCCCAGAAATCCCCTGGGAATTGAATTGAGTCACTTGAAACTAAATGTTTCTTGCGATGGGGTAGTGAAATGTAGGAAGTATTGAGTCTGAGTCTCTTCATGACTTAACCACTTCTGTATAAAAATGTAGAAGAGCTGGAAGCAGGGAAAGGTGATCCAGGAAGCATACACTGGTCATTAAAGGATGGCACTGGGAAAGCCATAGCCCACCCAGAATCTTGTTAAGTGAGATGAAGAGCAACAAAAAGGGCTTCTAAACAGATATGAGAAAAAAATTTGGATCTACTGCTGAGTGTGGCAGGAGAATCTTTGGGAAAGAATGGGGAAATGACTGAAGTATTCATTGCCTTCGTCATTCACTGCCTTTACTGGTAAAACTCACCTTCAGCAATCTGAGGCCACTGTGATCAGTATAAAGCTGGAAGCAATGAAGACTTACTCCAGCTGGATGAGGATCAGAATGTGGAACACTTTCATGCAGTATGCCCAAGTCCACAGCAATTTGTAGGATGTACTGACAAGTGATGAATGAGCTGGTTAATACCGATGGGAGGTCATTTTTGAGTATCTTTGAGAGGTCGTGGCAACTGAGGGAGATTCCTGCAATTGTCACCACTATCTTCAAGAAGTGCAAGGAAGCAAACCTGGGGAATTACAGATGATTTTCCCTCTGTCAGTCCCCAGGCAAGTAACAGAACAAATAATCCTGGGAATGGCTTCCAAGCACTTAAAAGACAAGAAGGTGATTAGGAGTAGTCAGCATGGGTTTGTGAAGGTGAAATCATGCACAATGAACACAACCAGAGAAATTAGCCTGGTGGCTAACAGAAGAGCAATGGAGGTGTTTATCTTGACTTCAGTAAGACTTTTGACACAGGCTCCCATGACATCTTCCTTGACAAACGGATGAAGTGCAAAAAGGCTGAAAAAATGGACTGACAGGAATCCTGTGAGGTTCTGCCACTGGGGAGGAATAGTTGTGTGTATCAGTGCTGACTGGCTGGAAAGCAACTTTGCAGAAAGTGGTGGTGGACACCAAGCTCAGCATGAGTAGCAATGTTCCCTTGAGGCAAAGGACACCAATGGCTTCCTGAGCTATATTAGGAGAGCTTTAGTGGCAGCTCAAAAGGATGATCCTTCCCCTCTACTCTGGGGGGTGACACATCTGGAATGCTTTGTCCAGTTCTGGGTTCGCCAGTGTGAGAGAGACATGGACTTACTTCAGCAGGTCCAGCAAATGACTGTGAAGTTAATTGAGGAGTGGGAGTGTCTCCTATGAGGTGAGACTGAGAAAGCTGCTGTTCTTCAGCCTGGAGAAGAGAAGCCTCAGGGGAAATCTTACCGATGTGTATGCTCACATATTGAAATACATAAAATTTCCTTTAAATGTAATTATTTTACGGTGAGGTTTGTCAAATACCTAGGACAGATGACCCAGAGAGGTTGTGGAGCCTCTGTCCTTGAAGATGATCATATACTCACTAGACATGAACCTGAGCAACTTGCTCTAGTTCCTTGCTGTATTAGGAAATATCCAGAGTCTCTGTCTTATGTTGACTGTTCTGTGCTTCTCTGCTTCTGTTAATTTCTTTTTTATAAAATAGTCTTGGTAACCGATTATTGTCAAATGTTACAGATTTCTGTTGATGTCAGCCAGAATATGAGATGGGGAGAAGAATTTGCATGGTAAATGTTTGGAAAGCTGGAGTGTTCCTTGGGGAATTCCAGGTTTTGCAAACTATGCTTTAATAGCTTTTGCTGTTTGTGTACCACTCTTACCCTAGTGGCTGTCAGTCCTGAGCCTGCCCTTCTGCAGATCTCAACAGCAGATGTGGCCCAGCAGGTTGCCTAGCAGAGTGGCAAGCTGAAAATGGTAAAACTTTTCAAAAGTTTCTACGTGCTCAGCAGGTACGTGGGTAGTCCAGCTGTGCATGATGTCAGTTCTTGTCCCTACGTGATGCCGCAGAGCTGCTCACTGAGGTGTGACGTTCTTCTTGCTCGCTTAATGTGGCGGCTTCTGAATCCCTGTCTGCATTGTGGGCACGGTTCAGCCGCAGTGCTTTCTCCAGTTCTTTGGGTTGCTCATTTATCTCAGGGTACAAGAGCAACTGCAGGGAGATGGGAATCTGTTCATTGAGAAACTAGAGAGTTAATCTGGTGTTCAGTGCTGTGTGCCTATTCCGACTTGTGTGCATACAGAGACTCAAGACCAGCCTTTTGGCAGACAAATCCATGCAGGATGGGCTTACAGGCCTTTTGTGCTAAGGAATGTGTGCATTTGCAAGATTTTTCCTTACAAGATCACTTCCCTTGTGATTGCAATGTTTATCTTCAGCTCTTTTTGAAAATGCTGCTTGCACAGGCAGCCTATAAAGTACAGCAGAGACAATCAATACTGTCCCACTCGTGTCAGATCTCTTAAGAAATGCTGAGGCTGAGACTTCTTTTTGTTGTGTTACCTAGCAGGTGTGTCAGCATCCCTGAAAGAGTCACTATTGGCATGCTGTCTGCAAGGATGGACTCTGAGGGCTGGGAATATGTTCATGATAATTGAATAGAAGAAAGATCACAACATTAGACCAAGAGTTTATGGTTGAAACCATGTATGCCTGTACTGCTAGAGACTTTTTTTTGTGATAGGCAAGTAAATTAAACCTGAATTTTTAATGTAAGTTTGTTTTTTTTTTAATATGGGTTTCACTGAAATAGTGGGTATTCATTTGTGGGTGCACTTTTGAGATGTGTTCTGAAGGTTGGGTTATTTTCTCTTTCTTCACTGGCAGTGCACTGCTGTCATTTTTTCATCTGTAGTTATGCAGCAAACTAGATTGGAAATTTCATGCAACTGAGATGCAGAGATTTCTCCTCATTCCTTTGAGTTTTGGGCTCTTTTTTTCTTCTCTCATGGAGATCAGTTTCCTGCTTGGTGTGACAGCTGTATTAGCATTCATCTGCTTCAAGTATATTGGTCATTATATTTTCTTAAAATAAAATTGTTAAATAAGGATATTATGGGTATCTGGGTAATCAGGATCCCACTAAAGCCAAAGTAGCTGAGGTTTAGAGTGGTCTCTGCTTCAGTGCAGGTTAAATCATTGTCACTGGAATGAGAAATAGGTGGTTGATGTGTCTCACAGCACAGGGTTTGGTATCGTAGCAAATGTAGAGCCCAGGCACTGCTGGGCTGCAACTACATGGCAAGAGTTCATAAAGTCATCTGTGTCCCTTGAGAGCCATATAAAATAGCTTTGTGCATGTAGAGAGGGAGCTTTTTCTTGCTTCTTGACAGCAAGAAGCAGGATCATTGGGGCAAATGGAACATGGAAGGGGAATCTAATTTTGGTTAAACAAAGTATTCTGTTTAGGGCTATGTAGGGAAATTCTTAAATTTTTTCTTTGGGAAGATTTCTTGGTTTTCAAGTGTTATTTTGAAATGTTTTGAAAATGTGAAGGGAAATGTATAGGCCATCAAAACAAGCACATACTTAGCTTTTGCATGCCTTGCTTCCCTACCACCAAAAAAGCCCAAACCAAAGCAAAGGGTTTGTTTTTTTTTTTGCCTGCTTATACATCTTTGAAAGAGCAAATTAAAAAAGTTTCTCAAATCCATGCAAGCTATTTCACTCTGGCTCTGTTTGGCTTTTATTTGTTCTTATGCAGCTCCCACTGAGGGCAGGTCTTTGTGGGGAGATGCTGAGGTAGCAGGAGGGAGGTTATTGTTAAATGGATTTGTTCTGCAAAGTTACCAGTACAGATCTTGGCCCACAGCCAGAGCTTGTTGAAGGCAAATTTTCTATACTTGTGGCTGATAGAGTGAAACCTTTTGCTCCTGTATGTGAAGCCCACTCAGGTTATGCTAACATTGAAGCTACACCATGTAAACTTTGCACACCTTGCTATCCGCATTGTAGTTGGAGAGATTATGACAAGTTCTGTCTCAAAGCCCAGTCAGTGCAGAAGCTCTGAGGGCAGCAGTAGGGGCTCCTTTAAGGGACAATGGGCACCTTGCCTCACTGTCACTGGCTGTGTGCTTTTTCTTGTTACCTTCTCATAATCGAAGGCCAGCTGCCAGTAACACCATGTGGATTTGGAAACCGTGGAGCTGCACAATTCATCCTGCAATTATGCCTCCTCTGGGGTTCTGATATTTTATTGTTTAATAGCACTAAATCCTTTTTAATTAAAAAACCTTCCAGAGGTACTAGTTTCAGACGAGAGTTATGTGAACAGTAGCCACATCAGTTACTCCTATATGCAATGGACTGCACCAATGCTGGCTGTGAACTTGGATCAACACAGATGTGGCTGCTCAGATCTCCACTCAAAATCTGAATTCTTCAAATGTTTTTGTTCCAGCTTTCTGTCTCTAGTTTTGAGGGGTCTGACACTTGAATTAGTTTGATGCCAGTCTCTGTCTGTGTTGGTATCTTGCTATGGCACAGTAGTGAATTTTGAAGCAACCCCTGATTGTGCTGCTTGCCAAGACTAATTTAGTTTGAGCAGCTTTGGTGTCTTGTTTCTTTGGTGGAAGCTAAGGCAGAAGCTGTGCCCCAGGAGTGCATTGGATTCTTTTCAATCCTGGAGGTAGGCATCAGACCTAACAATTTGGCTCTACTACTATGAAGTCTTCCATAACAACCATACACGGGACTTTGGAGGACTTCTGCACTACCAAGATCTCATTAAATTATAATGTTTCTTGAGCCAGGTAAAGGGCCAGATGGCTTGTATGCCTTAATTGATGTTGTCCATGAGGCCTCAGTGCTTTGTAGTTCCCTATGCTCTCTAAATCTACCTTTCTCCTAATTTGAAATTGTTTTCTTTGTTTACCTAATAACTTCTGTTGTCATTCACCTTTGCTTGAACCACTTGTCTCCTATAATTCACTTTATTATCTGTATTATCTTCTCTTTACTAAGTTATGTGTTGCAGTGGTGACACCTGCTCCTTTGTTCTCCCAGATCATCAGGTAAAGTACAGCCTGGGGTCCCCTGGAGACATCATTGGTTTCCAGCCTGTGACGTGAGAGGCCCGAAAGTCTCTCTGGTGGCAGACTAACCCAGCAGTAATACCAGATGACCTCTGATAGTAACCTTGTGGCTGCCTCTGGCTACTGGAGATGGAGTCAGTCTGATTAAATTGTGGAGATATCTGTCACCACAGCTGTATTTCACACAATAATTTTGCCCAGTCACAGAGACTGTGTGAGCTGCGCTTCACGTGGGGGTGTGGAAATGCAGAGACCAGGCTGGTTGCTGCGCTAAAGTACTGTCAGTTGCAAGGATACATTGAGGTCAGATCTCTCTCTTTTCCCCCTGCTGTAACCTATGTTTGAGACCCTCTTCCAGCACTCCCTATTTTTCTCTGGTGGCAGAACTTCTCCTGATGTGTCTTTAGGTAGGGGCTCTGCATGAGGCTTTGGGTGGAAGTGGGGTGTTACCTTGAAACTCCCAAGTACCAGAGGTTAGCAGTTTGACCATGAGGATTTCATTCTTGTTTAAAGCAATTTCCCTAGGGTTATGAGATACAGACAAACCTAATTGTGGTGCAGCGGAGATCATGGAAATTGCCTGCACAGTCCCCACCCAGCATTAGTGTCTAAGTTCATCCTGGATGTTGATTAAATCATGAATTAATACCTTCCTTCTTGTGTGGTGCATTTCTTTTCCCAAGAGCTGTAATTGTACTTATACAATTACACAATTGTAATGGTATCATGTACAGCAGTATTGCAGATTCCATTCCCTGCTACACAAGCAGGAAAACCAAAAGTGCTGAAATGAATTGATCTGATCCCAAACTAAATCCATCTGTGATTGTTGTGTCCACCAAGGGGAAGAGCTGAGAAAGGAAACAGAACCTTGCTATGTGTGTCAAGGTGTTGCCATGAGTGCTTTGTCTGTGGCATGCCATACCGTGACCCAGGTGAGAGTCACATATAGACTTCTGCCACAGCAGGATTTTGTGTCATTGCTGCTGGGGCGCCTGGACCATTGGAAAAGCTTCTGCAGCTAAACTTCTCTTAAATGTGATTTTGTACCCTTCTCAGCCCCTTGCTATCAAACATGGTCATTCAGGGCTGATGTTCAAGCATCTGCACTCCTGAGGCATCTGCTGTGCTGCAGGATTAAATCCAACATCCTGGTCCTCTTCCCATTCCCTGAGTTGCCTGTGTTTGCACACTGTTCAAACTCAGACGGAGAGGGAGTTTGTGGACAGAATGCCATAGTACCAGCAAGGAGCAAAAACAAAAAAAAAGTTAGAATTTGCTTGTGATACCTCTGATGGATAGCAGTGCTGCGGCAGTGAAGCTCTAATGTCACCAGTGAAAAGCAGACCAAAGGAACTCTGTTGCTTTCTAGAGGGCTCTGTGGAAAACCCTACAGCTGAGGAAGCAGGCATTTGTGTGAGAATTTTCCTTCAGTTTTTGAAGTTCTATGCATGGCAGGAACATTTGGTTCAAGGGACCAAGTTAAACCTTGTCTGGTTTCATCTGTCTCACTTTGTTTAATCACCCAGCTTCGCAGTTCGAGATTATCTTTTAAAACCAAGACAGCAGATGTCTTTGTGAGTGTATAGTTAAAATACCTGCTTGTCTTTTTGTGTACAGGAAAATAAATTTCACTTCAAATATTGGATACTCTGAAGATGATTCGACATTTATTAAATTTCTTCCCTTCTTTGCTTTAATAAAACCAAGCTTCCAGAAAGTTATCCATAACGATGAAAAAGGTGTGACCTTATTTCAGTGAAAAATGTTTCTTTGCATTTGCTAAGCCATAAGCAATTCAAAGTTTATATTTCCTTGCACCAGAAGCTGTCTCAAGCTAATTGGCAATTTCAGTTTGCTTAAAGTAATAATAAAAAAAATCTTAGTCTTTCAAGTTCACCTCTGCCTCTGTTTGTCAGTCTCCATCTGGTAGTAGACCAGAGAATTCTCAAACATATGTTGCTCATCTCAAGGGTAGATATTGGGGCTGTTGGCAGAAATAATTTTTAAAATCATTAACAGATAGATGTTATTAACATCCATTTATTTTGGGCCATGTGGTAATGCCATTCTCCATTTTATCAATTTTACTTAAGCAAAAGAAACAGCTTCTTAAATAAACTGCTGCTTAACTTCAGAATGAGGTACATATAATAAAGCAGTGGCTTATGACCTTCCAGCTAGGCTGAGGTATGAATTTCTGTAGGGACAATGAAAAGCTCTCTGCTCTGATTCCTCTCCTGCTGCAACAAAATACATCAAAAATGTTATAGAACAGGAAACTCTGCACCTAGCTAGACACTGAAATGCACATATGTGTGATAGAAGCATGATGTTCATATGTCAGGTATAGATCTGGTCACCTGAGACCTTCCAGGGAGAATTATGGTTTTTTCACTACTGGACAAGTCTGCCGTAGGATATCAGCTTGCTATGTCTGTGGGAGTTGGAGCAGTTGGCAAGACTGTATGTTTTCCAGAAATTTTTTAGGTATAACTGTATCATGGTTTTGTTTAAAGTAATTCCTTGAAATGCACTGTCAAGGATGTCAAGGCACACCTCAGAAAAGACATAGCTGAGCTTCATTTTGTGAGTGCTTGAGACATTTCCTTCAGCTGATCTGGCCATAAATAGTGCCTTTCAGTGAAAATGAACACCATTAGACCCAGCTGCAAGGAGGAGCTGGGCTGCCTCTGTGCCTTGCCCATGCTAGTCTAGCAGGCAGCTAGATATGTTTGAGCTCAACAATTATCTTAGACCTTATCTGTGCTCTCATTACATACTTGCATAACTGAAGTTATTATCTGCTTGCTTTTATTTTTTTTCTGTACCACTTCTTTCTGTGCACTCTTAAACAGAGGGACCTCAAACCTTTCTTCAGGTTACTTATGCCTAAGAACTTGCAGTTTTTAATTGCTGTGGACAAGTAGTAAAGTGAACTAATTAAAGGTCTGAATAAACAATAGTGTTTGTGTGTGCTACATAATTAATACCTTGCTGAAAACAGATTGTTAACTTTCAGCTTACTTAAATGTGGCTAATTAGTAAAATATTGATTGTTTTGGGGTTCCCNNTGCCTCTTTAAGTTAGTATCTCTGTGGTTGTATTTTTTATAATATTTTCATTTGACAGAGTAGTCCTATAAAAAAATGTGGACTGACTTTAAAGGTGTCTGAATGTAAGTCTAATTATAGAACATCCTCCCTTTCATGCCATTTCACATATGCAACTTTAACTTGAAAATATGGTAATCTTTACAAGGATTATACTTCTTAATCATGCACACAGTTTTATTTTTTTAGCAATATTATTCTTTTCTGCTTGCATGTTTTATTGGTGACTTTCCCCTTGAGAGTTATCTGTCATAGACTAGATTTTCCCTGAGAGACCCAGGTCCCTGCT
>WEZZ01033142.1:56229-71086 GCA_013400585.1 Chloropsis cyanopogon | reverse complement strand
ATGTCCATCCAAATACCTCTCAAGCAATGAAAATTGAACAGAAATGAAATTGGAATCAAGAACTTGGGGGAAATTACCCATATAAGGGTGTAAGAGGTTCTGATTTTTAGATCAGGGATAGGTCCCAGTTTTCAGTTGGAGGGCAAGAATCATTGAGATTGGTGTAAGGATTGACTTTGAAAAGGAAAGGTAAATCCAGACGTACCTGCAGCTTTAGTGGCCTCCAGACACTATTGACAGAAAAGATGGTGGTTTCCATAATAAAATTGCTTGGTCCTTTTTTTTTCCGCCATTATTTGTAAGAGCTTGTATTTAGTATCTTACAGATTTGTAGGACTTGGCATGACGAGATTCAACAAATTCAACAACCAGGACAGTAGGTCCAGATCTGAAAGCAGATGTTCTTTGTTGATTTTGCCCCTCTTCGCTGATTGACTGGAGCAGGAGGAGCTTGGAGTATGATGAGGAAGGCTGAGGAATAGACTGGCAAGAAAGATGTGAGAAACTGGAGTTAGGTTGCAGTTTTAATTATGGTGGCTTTGGAAAATGGCAGCCCTGAGTAGGAGCTGAGAGAGAAGTAGGAAAGTGTGGGGGGGAAAGGGGGCAACAGCACAAAGGTAGAGCAGCAGCATAGAACTAAATATTGCAGCAGCAGGAAGGGTGGAAGGAATGAACCTGAAGAGGAAAATCAAGGAGAGGAATGCAGTTAGGGGACAGAAGAATGATGTGTCTTCAATCTTTAAAATGGATGAGATGCTATATTTTATTTGTTCTGCTTTGAAGTATCCACAGTCTTTATTTTGTGTAGATAGTGACTAATTCCTGTGGAATTATAGTTAGCTCTAAATGAAGTTTGATAGTTGGAGATAAGTTTTATGATCTGTTTTGCAGGTGTCTGTTCTGAAAGCTTCCTACTGTTTAGGATTTTTTGGATGATCTTTTTAACTGTCTTGCAAGAGATGATAAATTTAGGATTATTAAATCAGAGGTTCTTTATACCATTGTTTTTGCAGATAACCAATACCACCAATTTCCATGTTGCCAAAGACTGGCAGTTTGCTTGCAGCATCTGGCATTTGTTTCAGCCTCCATGTTCTGGAGCTTTTTGTTTTGTGCAGAAGCTGCATCAACCAACCAGTGTTTATTTGCATGTGTACATCCCTCTCCCTCCTGGCTGTGCATATTTAACATCCTAGTTATCTGGTGTCTTTTCTCAAAGTTTTTTTTAGCTCAGCAAGTATGATGCTAATGATTTGTCTAGTTTTTTCCATTCTTTTTAGCTTGTTTTGAGGTTTTTTTTGCTTATTTTTATAAGGCCTTGGAATATGGGCATAGTAAAATAGATCCCTTTGTTTGCCCTGGAGACAACTTGAGTTGTGTGGCTTGCAGCCTTTTAAGAGAACTTTTCACTGCAGAATATTTTTTTTTTTTTGCATCATTTTAATATCGTCTAATAGGATGGTTTCTATTAATTACATTAACTGATCCAATAAAGTAAAAAAACAAAACTTCTTAACAGCATTTTTACAAGTTTGTTTTGCATTAAACTTCCAATCATGTTTGTTGTTGCAATGAGTGTATTCCAATCCACTTTTATTTATTCTGAACAGAACTTTTATTGGTACTTTTTGGTATCTTACCAAATGTTGACAAAGCTGTGCCATTATCATAAATACTTGTTTTTCATAAGCTGCCTTCTTTTATTGCATTAATTCACATATCCTTTATAGTTCATAAACATTCTTTATTAAACCTGATGCCCACATGCATGCGTGCACTTTTATGATTTTTTTCTAAGTTCATTTCAAAAAGTTATGTTAGGTGTCAGTGTTGTCTAGCATGGTTAATGACAGTCTTTTCTTAATACAAGTTCCTCAAATTAAATGCTTGGAGGGTATAGCTCCTTTTAGGGTAATGCTCTGTTGAAGACAATATTCTTTTCCAGAAAGCTATTTTAATTTTTGAGATACTAACTCCTACCCAGTGATGTACACATTTGTGACTTAAGGAATACTTTGCAATTTGGTATGGTCTTCTTTGCTTCCATAACCTTTATTGGCCACCATTATGCAAGTAGTTTTTAATTACTAATAAAGTTCTCTTAAGAAGCTATGTTCTGTGATTATTTTCTTTTTCACAGATCTTATGCCTTCAGTATGAAGAATGGGTTTGCGTGTGAGATGTAGTAAAAGGGGGCTCTTCTCTGCAGGATCATTGCCTCATTAACTGAGAAAGTTGTGTTGAGCGAGGCAAGATATTGCAGAGCTGGCAAGGATGATCTCTGCACTAGGAGAACTGAATATGCCCATGTGGAACAAATTTTGTGGCTGTGTAATTTTCTTTTTGTATAAATGTGACTTTATTATGTAACCAAAATATGGTCTTTATTTTTTGATCATCTCTTTATGCATATGAGCTAATAGCCTTTAGTATTCATTGGGGAGCTGAATTTTTGGCAGTCTTTGAATGGACCATACAAATAAGAAAATGTAGTATTTGGTATAGACTTGATTCAGTCTGCTTAAACATGGCTTGCATCTCACAGTAGTAAGAATGAGTGATTTCACATTCAATTATCTCCCTCTGTTCTGTGTCCTGAATAAAACCATGGATTCTGTCGGGAAAAAAAATATATGACTGTGTATGTAGAAACAATGTTATTGGGTGGAACAGGATCTCGTATAAGTAGCTTTAGCTTAACACTTTGTAGTTCTTGAATCTTCATGCTGTTGTGTTAATGTAATTTCAAAAGGAATGCCTTTAAATAAGAATTTATATGCAGGCAATATTCCTTGGGTGATGCCAAACAACATCATCTCCATCTGCAGTGTCTGTGACTTTGTGCTTTTGATGGCACAGCAGAGGATTCTGGCACTGAGAATTTCCAGGACATGCAGAGGTGTCTGTGCAGCCTGCAGCGTGGGCTGTGCTTGGTTGGATCTTCCCTTGCACCGTTTAAAGGTATCTGTTAGGTCTGCATAAGGTCATGCCAGGTGGTCACTTCAAGTTCTTACTGCAGGAAGAAAATAATTTGCAGTAGTGTGTATGGTTTGGGTGAGAGATGGGAAAACAGACTCAAACATCCCTATTGTGAATGTTCTTCATCACTAGCTCCTAGCTTGAAAGATCCAAGAATCCCTCCAGCCTTTTCCAATTAAAAAAAGCTTCCTCCACTGCAAGGAGGAGGAGTAACAAGAGGAAAAAGAAAAGCAAATGCACTCACACTCCTACCAAGAGACAGATGTGAGCTTGCACCCATCTAACAGCCACCTTTACATGGTGCAAGGAAGATCCAAGTAGGCAAGCACAGGCTTGGATTTTTTTTACTTTTTGTTATTACAAAAGCAAAAGAGTTGAGATGACTAATACAGTATGAGGGAAGAGAAATGGTGGGAAAGAATACTAAATAAAGTACCTGTAGTTAAACTGCCTGTTGAGGTAATATAATTTCAGATGATGTGGCAGTAAGCCCAGCACAAAGGAGCACTTTGATAAATGTGATTCTTGGACAGTGAGCAGGCTGGGGCTCTTCCAGCTCCCTGGAGGCTTCAGGATCAGGCTGTTCCCTTATGTCATGTTTTTAGCTGCATGCTCCTAGGCAGGAGTCCTGGGTTTAGGATGCCTTTGCAGAAAGCAGCACCAGGGTTGGGGCTGAAGTGACACTTAGCAGCAGCTTTTACAGCCAACAGTGATTCCTTTCAGGAGAGCATTGCCCAAGTCACAGCAAGTGATAGCTGAGCAGAGCTGCTGATGGGGATGCAACCTCCTAAATTCTGATAAGTTGTCCCCATCAAAGGGCAGTTTGCTCATTTCAGGAACAAGCCAGTCTGTCTTGAAGACTGTAGTGATGCTCTCATGCTGCGGAGTCCCTGCTTTATGGAGAAAATTGTTACCTTTTCCGAAACAATTCCCCTGCTGGAAGTAGAGAATGGATGTTAACAGAGGACAAGTCTATAATGCTTGACACAGAGCAGACAGACAAAACTGCAGTCTCTTGTTCTTCTCATTCTCTCATCTCTCTGCCTGAATAGAATTGATTGGCTAGGACATGCTGTAATTTATTTTTACAATGAATAATGTTCCAGTTTATCCTCAGGGACAGTTGGGTGAGTAATGTCACACTGACCTTGACACCTTGATGTTGTAAAATGCAGATGAGGTTGGCTGTTTCAAATAGAGAAGATATTAATTTTGTTTTTATTTCTAGTAAAAGGGGGCCTAAGAAGGAAAAGTTTGCGAGCTTTTTGCCCATTCTCTCCATACGTAAAAGTGTTCAGCTACTTCTAGGATTTGATTTGATTTACTGGTTCAGTAGATAGATGATGTTAGCTTCAGTGCTAACTCTCTACCTTTTATCATCTTACAGAGACTGAGTTTTGGGCATCAGTCCATGTTTTAACATGTAATTCTAATGAGGTGTGATTGACATTGTTCAAATAAACTTGTGTCATTAAGCTGCTGTTCCAAAGATTTTGCAACTTTTTGCATTTATTTTAAAAAGTAAATAAAACCAGATTCCCTAGCACTGGGTGTGGATTTGTTTATTTGCAGAGGAGGATAGCCATTTCTAGAATATAGTGGAATGATTTGAAACATTGACTGTATGGTAACAGAAAACATAACAAGACAGGAAAAAGGTATTGCAGGATAGTGAGGAGGCAAGAGCTACCTTGAACCTCTAAAAAAAATATTGTTTGTCATTCTGGTCTGTTAGAACTGCTGCTGGTCTTTGTATGCTTGGTGTTTTGACTGCATTAAAGGTAAGAGAGCCTGAGTCACTGCAGAATTCAGACATGAACAAATGTGAATTGCCTCTAAGTAAACCACCTGCGAGCAAGAAGCTGAAATTGTGCAGCAGTTGTGGGGGAAGCTGTGTGGGTGCCTTCTTTCTGTATGTCATACAGGCATGTCACTGTTAGTTTGTCTCAGTGTCTATTAATAACTGATTTTCTTTTCATCCATGGCATCACATGAAAGTTACAGGAAATGAGGTTCCTAGTGAGCTTTGGACCAGTCCCTCAGCAAAGATAGAATGCGTACACAGACTATCCCTTTATCTGTTTTAGAAGGTTGGAGATCACATTCCTGATTAAAAGCTAGTGGATTCCTTGAACTTTGTTGGACCTGCTTTCAGTAAGCAAAGATGGGAATTTTGTATATGAGAATATCTAAAGTCTCCAGGGTTTTTATCGGTTATTTTGGAGAAACACTAGAGCAGAGTTTCTGGTGTTTTACTCTGTTGCTCACATCACTGAGACAAGACTGGGGAAGAGCATTCAGCTCAGGTGATTCTCTTCTGAGCTGTTGGTCATTAACAGCCTTTTTTGTGTTTGGGCAGTAGCAGGTGGCTGCCTGTGACTGAGCCTGTTGCCCACAGGAGGAGTAGATGGAGGCTGTTTGCCTTCTGCTTCTGGGAAATGGATAAAGTAGGAATGACTGTGGGTAGATGCAATTTGGGAGAGTTCTGTTTCAAAGGCACACCTCTCTGTGCATGCTGTGTGAAGTCTGGGTTCTTGGCACTGTGGCTCTGGGTAGTCTCCTCTGGGCAGCTTCTCTGACTGATCACACAGCACTCAAAGGTGTCCACACCCCTGGGCTGGGTTTGCTGGGGAGGCTCTGCATGGTGCTGGTCTGGATGGGCCCCGCTGCAGGGCAAGAAGGGTCTCTCATGTGTGTGATGTTTGTCCATTTCTGAGCCCTTCACAGCTCCACAGAGTGATGCTGTGTGGGTAATGGGGAGTCTGACACATTACTGAAAGCATTCCATTTCCACAACAGTGAGACTTGTTTTCACGTTTCTGAGAGTAACTGTCTGCCTGCAGTGCATCAGCCCTGTGTTATTTTCACGTCCTGCATTCTGCAGTCTCTCAGCTCTTTCATGAGCATTGTCCCATGTATCAACTAGAATCTCAATGGTGCCTCAAAGTGGAAATTTTTATAACATTTTTAAAAACATTCTTTAAAATGTTAAAACATTCTTTTTTATAACATTTTTCTATCTCATAAGCATTTTGGTTAATAAATTATTCCATAGACCAGATGTTTAAGCTCTAACATTGTGATGTGCAGTCTCATCTATTTGGAATTTGTTTGATTTATTCTTTTATGTTTTAAGACTCTTCCTGGGTGCAGATAACCCAGCTGGCCTTCAGTTGCCTCCGAGTCCTGCACTGGTCACCACTGTTTTGGCAATCAGTGAGTCTATGACAACCTGACACAGCTGGCATGTGACTACCTAGAAGTCTGTAAGAGCCATCCACTTTTGAGTGTTTGTGACTCCTAGATGTGGCAGGAATGTTCCTGTCCAGTGTAATAGCATTACATTATTTTTTCTTCATATCTAAATGAATTGCCTTGTCTTTCTGTCTGATAGCAAATTCCATGTTTCATTTACAGTAAACCTTTCAATTCTCTAATATATGCCAGGCTTCAGGATACACTAGATTTTCCTTTTCATTATTTAAAAAGTGTTATCAATAAAAAGAAAATTAAAGGGTGTCATGATGATTGGGAGAGAAAATAAATATATTGATGCTAAGCATTCATCTCAATTAGACCTTGCCACTAAGAAATGCTGGCGGGGAGGGGGGTGGAATTCACAAAGAGTTTTAGAAAATATGAAATAATGTTGGGGTTTCGGGGTTTTTTGCTTGCTTGTTTTTTAATTAATTCTCCTTTAGCAGGGTGGGTTTTTCTTTTCACCTTGGGGTTTTTTTCTTCAGGAATATAGTCAAATTTCTTGTTTTCTGAGACCCCTCATAGCTTTGCCTTGCAATGCTTGGTTATAGATAATTTAATGGCAGTCAGACAAAATTTTGTAGTCCTATGACCTTCTAGACTTAAACCTCCTGGATTTCACGTTCATTGGCTCCAAATATACAATATTTACTGATTCCTAGGGCTGGTTTTGCATAGGTTTTTTGAATGGCTTACTTCAAGTTGCTGACCACTAGTCCTAAGAGGGGGAATGATGTGTGAGATCCTTAATATAGTCAGAGAATCGTAGAATGGTTGGGTTGGGAGGGACCTGAAAGATCATCTAGTTCCAGCCACCATACCCTGGACTGGGATGTCTTATACTAGGCCAGGTTGCTCAAAGTCCCATCCAGCCTGGTCTTGAACTCTTCCAGGGATGTGGTATCCTCAGCCTCTCAACCTGTTGCAGTGACTCACTACCTTTACAGTAAAAAATTTATTTCTAATATCTAATCTAAATTTACTCTCGAGCTTTCTTGTAGCCCCCTTCTGGAACTGGAAGGCTGCTGTAGGGTTTCCCTGAAATCTTTTCTTCTCCAGGCTGAAGCAAAAAAGCCATTAAGTACCTCACAGCCCTCTGCATGTCCTTTGCAGCCAGGTCTCCCCTGTCCTTCCTGAGAGGACCCATGTTTTCCCTAGTCTTTTTTTTATTCCTGATGCTCTTAAATGAGCATTTTTATTACCCTTCAGCAACATCATAGCAACATGCTGACCTGAGGAAGTGGTTGTCACTGGCAGTAGATAATGAGAGCAGGTGCAGTTAGTGGCTATGAATGTGTGTGTTGCAGATGCTGTACCTAATCTCTCCTTCTGTTTTCACATGAACAGATACCCTTAATAGTAAGAAAAACCTCCACAAGCATAGCTTAATTTTTATATCATCTTTATATTACCTCTTACTGGTATATTCACCATAGCAATTACAAAACCAAATAGACTGTGCAGAACCATTATCAGCTACCATTTCGCATACTCATTAAAAATGGCTTATTAGAATATTAATGTCTATATTTTCTTAAAACATTACTTAGAGTACCTACTAGTTGTCTGCTGATGATAATTATCAAACAGATTACCAGTTGTCAGCTAACATGCAAATAACCTACTGGGTTGTTAGAATGTCAAATAAGTTCTAAAATTTTACCATAGAACAGAAATGCCAAATTCTAATGATTCTAGTTTACAGTAGTGAGGGAGCTGACAACAGGATGAGGTTGCAGCAGGCAAAGCTGGGTTTGAGCAAAAGCTGTAATTGGGAGGTATTTTGATGCCCTTGTAGAACTGAATCCTCCTAACTCATCTTCTTACACTCCAGAATATTTTAAGAGTATTTTTCCAAACATTGTCTGGGTAGAGGCTAACCCTGGTTGAAGGATTGACCCAGCATTGCTTTTTGAGGAGTAGCTTCATTATATAAAATAGGTCAGTTTACTGGGTCAAAAATGTGATTAGTGAGAAACTTTCTTTGCAAAGCAGCTCACACAAGGACACTTCCAGTTGCTTATGTGTACAGCTGTCTGAGTTGGATTTCTCCAGTACTCCACACACTGGAGAGGGAGTTTCTTTTCATACACTATGACTGAGTGCTGCTTTCCCTTTGTACTTTTTCTTTTGGTGCTTCAGTCTGACATATTTTATTAGGAGCCATTTCAATGTACTTGCTTTTACAAGATCGAGCAGCTTACTGCTCGAGAAAGGTGTTTAATTTATTGCTAATTTTGTTACTCAAACATGTAGACAGAGGGAATAGAAAGAGCACATAGGTAGTTTAGGAAAATATTTATGGCTTCATTTTGTAGCACAGATGTTTGTGTAAGCATTTACATTTTGGGAAGCTTGTGTTAGTGTACCTGTTCTGAGGTTTCTCTGAGTCTGCATACTTTCGGAAAAGAAAAAGCACGTTTAGTCTTTGTGCACCTTCTTTTCCATGTAAAATATGTAGCTGAAGCTTAGCATTCCTAGAATTTGTATGTTTCAAAATCTAATATTTTAGTGAGCTGGAATTTATGCATGTTGTAAAATCCACGCAAAGATGGCAGCAATTATTTCAGTCTCTTGTTACTGTGGAATGGTCAGCAGCTGTCCTGGAACATGGCCTGGTGCCATCCGATACCTTGGCAGCTGCTCCGGGGCCCTGAGGACAAGCAGCAGAGTACTGGGGGCAGGCAGGGAGTGGGTGCAGCACTTCCCCTGCCATGCTGCAGCTTTCCCCTCCAGCCAGGAGAGCGGTGGGTGAGGAAGGAGGATGGAGATGCTCTGTGAGCCTTGCCCCTCGGTTGAGTAGGCTCTCTTCCCACTGACCCTGTGGCTCATGTTGCTCCTGGCAGTGCTGCATGGGCAGGTGTACCGCTTCTGCACCTTGGAGGGGACCTGGCTGCTGAAGGAGAATTCGACCCTGCCCTGGAGGAACCTGTCTGAGTGTGAGCCCTCTGACCAGGTAAGAGTTTTTCCCATTTTCCTGCTCCTCTTGCTGCTGTTGTTTAGGACAAAGCAGAAGAGAGAGAGAAAAAAATAGTTGTTGATGCCCACACGCTTTTCTGCTGTCAGAGTAATCTTGACTGACTCATCTCCGTGAGCTTAATGCTAAGGGACATCAGGTCTCTCCCCTTCAACAAAGGGAACATGAAGGGTAGATGAGAGCACGTTTAAATGTGCGTGAGAGCCAAGAGAAGTGACTCAGATCATCCGAGCTGTGGTGCAAGTTGAGCAAGGAGCTCAACTGGAGGAGTGACCTACTGTTATTCCTTTGCCTTTTTTCCATTGTCACGTCATTGTAATAGTGACCGTTTGTTCTGTCTGTCTTGTTAGCAGCTATTAAGGTGATTAAGATGAACTGAACTGAAGGATATTTGCTTTTTCACCTTTGGGCATGGGGCAATCCCTACCTTTTTTTTTGTTTAAGGTTTTTTTGTCTTTATCCCTTCATGTTCTGTGGGCGATGGAATTAGGCTTGTCAGTGTTATTTTCTTGCCCTCATGCTTTTTACTCTGCAGGGAGCTGAGATGCCTGGCATTAAATGAAGGAGAGCACAGGGATTTTCAGAGGATTTTTGACAGCGATTGGCGTCAGCCAGTGCACTGTGTGCGTTCCCATGACACGTGATACCACTACCACTGTGAACCTCCAAGGGCGATGCTTTTACTCACAGAAATTGAGTGCGCTCTCTCTATCCCGGAGTACTGGGAACCACTGCGTTACCTAGTCAAAACAGTTCAAGTTTGTCAAAGTCCCAAGAGCTGCAGGATCTATGCCCTCTGTGGTTTCCATTGCTCTGTGCCTCATTCTTCAGAAGGAATAAATGGCTGCCAACTAGGAGGAGATGGGAAAAGAGAGAGCTTCTGTTCTCCAAATACGTGAAATTTAACCTTTGACTTGCAGCCTTACTACTTGTCCCTTTTGTGTTCTGTGCTGTACCAGCAGAACACATTGTCTTAACACTATGTATAAGCTCGGTTGTTTGACTTTTCCTTGTTGGCCATTATGATTTCTTCCAGAGCTGTGTTGAGGCATGCCAATGAGTGAGATACCTAATGGTAACACTTGCACATTTGGCACCTGCCTTCAATTTTTCATGAACTGATCTGGATTCTGAAACCCTTTGTACATGGTGTCACTCCCTGAAATGTGAACAGCCGTGTTTGGTTTTCCAGCTAATGTATGTAGAGCCCCATAGTAACTTTGGTTAATGCATCTGGCATGTAGGAACAAGAAGTTGTTTTTATAAGTTTGTCATGTGTTATATTACAAATAACTAAACAAACTAAGTATATTACAAGTAACTAAAACAAATTCCAAAGCATTAGTGAGTCTTTATAAATTTAGGTGTACTATGTAATTTTCATCTGTATACATGTTTTAAATTGTCAGGTTTCAATTGTTTGGTTAAGCTTGGATACTGAAGAGAATTTCCTTTTCACAAGGCAGCTTTTGTAGCATTCCCTTTAAAGCATTAAGCCTGCAAATCTGAGGTACAGCCTGTATGTTCACCTAAATCCTCCTGGCTGTGCAAAACACATCTGAATATCTGTGACTAATTTATGAAGTACAAGGAATGTATTCCTTTTTACAGCACAGGTCTCAGGAGTCAATTGCAGAGTCAGCAGCTTGAAGAAGGGAAATAAAATCCCTGAGTCTATTTAGACAAAGATAAGTGCTTAGAGATGAACTAGAACAGTGAGTATGAATGTGCCTTGGAGGCTGTGCAATAACACTGTGTTAAAATTCAGAGCTGCCTGTACCTTTTCAAGTAATTCTCTTCTCTGTAAGGATTTTGGCCAGAATTTTCAAGCAAGGGTCTCAATAATCATGTTTTCAGTGAATCTGTAGAGAGCCCCTGCTGCTCTGGTCTGCAGCAGGTTGCTCCCTCTCAAACAGTGTGGTGACACCCAGGTCATGGGATGCTGTTGGGCTGTGGTTTGTTACCAGGAGCTTGCATAGTTGAGGCAGAAGACAGATTATTTGGGGGCAGAAAAGGGTTTGGCTATGTGAATGCAAGGCATGGTTTGCCTCCAAATCATAAAATAGGACCTGGCTTGTTGCACTTCGAAGTGTAGATGTATCACTTTGAAGTGTAGATGAGGACCCCCCTCATTATCACAGTAAAGAGACTTGCTTGAAGTACTCATCTGAAAAGATTAGGTCTTCCATTTTTACTGCAAGTCTGAGTTGTGTCTGTGCTTCCTNTACCAGGAGCTTGCATAGTTGAGGCAGAAGACAGATTATTTGGGGGCAGAAAAGGGTTTGGCTATGTGAATGCAAGGCATGGTTTGCCTCCAAATCATAAAATAGGACCTGGCTTGTTGCACTTCGAAGTGTAGATGTATCACTTTGAAGTGTAGATGAGGACCCGCCTCATTATCACAGTAAAGAGACTTGCTTGAAGTACTCATCTGTAGTAGGTCTTCCATTTTTACTGCAAGTCTGAGTTGTGACTGTGCTTCCTGCCATCAGTTTTAAGACTTGCTTGTGTGGTAATTCATGTCTCTCTGACTTTATTATGAAATAATGTCACATTATCTATTTTTCTAGCCAGGCTACAAAACCCAACTATTTGAGTGAACACCTGGGAGCAGCTGAGGAATTAAGATTAAATTTTTATTTCTTTAGAGCATATGGAAAGTGGAAGACTGATTTGACATGTGCATTTAATCTTGAAAGTAGGAGAATGATTTCTAGTTTACTTTAAGAAAGCTAGAAAGTAGCTGGGAGAAAAGAACTGAAGGCCATGAGCTCTCTCTTTTCCCCCTCCACTTTTTTGTTTTTCTTTTCTTCTTTATATGCTCTCAGGATGCACCAGAAGAACAGCTCCTGAATTTGTCCATCATATACACCATTGGATATGCTCTTTCCTTCTCTGCCCTTGTAATAGCAACTGCCATTCTTCTTGGATTCAGGTAACTGGCGAAGCTTTGAAGAGAGTGGACTAAAGGTTTTATGTTTTTCTATATGACAGTATCAGACTTTGACAGAAACATTTGATTATTTTTTTCCCTCCTTCCATCACCTCATTATTTCTCTATCTTTTGCCACTTCCGTGTTCCTTCCTAAAATAATTCCTTCTCAAAATGCAAGTAAAATTGCCAAATTTTTGCAATTACCCATTGAACATGTAGAACAGGTACATTTTATCAATTGGAGTATTTCATTAGGCAAGTTTTTATTTCAATGAAATTTCCACTGGGAGAGGTGGTAAAATAGATGCAAATATTCCTTCATGGTCTCACCTTGCAGATGAGGCACAAGTCTGAGATGGGCAAGGACATTTAGGAGAAAAATTTTCATCTTGCTTTGCTTGGAGTTACCTAGACCATAAATCTCAGTCTGGCCTATATCCCAGCCCTCACATGCAAGATGTGCAGAAATGGATTTTTGACAAAATTTTTAATTTTTGAGAGCTTTCAGAAATTCTTATTTCTTTCACAATATGAAAGAGTGTCAAATTTGAAACTTGAAAAGTTTGTGAAATAAATTGCTGTCAGCTGGCCATAGTGACATACTGAGTTCATCCAGATTTGCACCTACAAATTCAACAGAGCATATAAAAATTTAGACACTCTTGGTTGCCCATGCCAAAGATACACTGTGTGTGTTTGGTTAAAAAATAAATAAAAGACAAAACCCCCCACCAGACCAAAACACAACTTTGCATTCTAACAGGGATATTTTTTCCCTTCTCTGTAAATGCAAGAGATGTTTTGATTCCAGCCAGACTTTCCTTCAGTTTGGGGATGCTGAGCACAGGAGACTGACACTTAAAAAACACAAAGATGAGATCCTGTTCTGTTGTGGGAAGGAAGTCTCTCTGCCATGAAGCTGATCCCTACAGCCAGGTCCCATCCCTCTTATACCCTGATGAGGCTGCCTCCTAAAAAAGTATAATGTTCCATGTCCTGGTACTCTTATTTGAAGTCAAGTCAGGAACCTTCAGTGCTCTGATCCTTAAGAAAGTTCCTTCCCTGACTGAAGAATTTTCTTTGCCAGCTATTGGTCATTTGCTCTGGTGCCTGCACTACAGTTGTAGCAAGGCAGTCCCCTTCCTTTCTTCCCTTATGTATTTAAAAAGGTCAGTCATGTCTTTTAACTTCTAATTTCCAAAACTAAAATGATGCAAGCCTTCTCACATTGAACCATACTTTTTTAGTACTGTGTTATCCCTTCTCCTTCCAGTGGAGAAGCATAGGTGGGCAATATTAAGGAAGTTTTAAAATGACCGCAGAAATCTGGAGATGCTCACCCTCATTGAATGCCATGTGATAATTATGATTTGTATGTGTTGTACCTGTGCAACTTTGGGACCTTTCTGAAGAAGCACCAGATGGTCTTGAAGTTTCCAAATGTCTCCCAGGATAACTGTTTTCTCCTCATTTCACCTATCAATGACACCTCTTGAGTAATCTTAGCAGCCCAAATGTAAAGGTCACAGAGCACAACCATGTACTTTTTGAAAGAAGAAAGAAAGTATGTTTTCTGGCAGGGAACAAAGAGCAAGTTTGTCACCAAGGACTGGTAGGAGAGAGGGAATTCTGATGTCCTGACTTTTGTGGGGTGATGCTTTAGCATTTTTTCCTTCAACTATGAAACAGGGACTGGAGAAATGTACACAAGTGTGTGCTTCTCATTTTGAAAGTGAGGGACATCAGAGGTACCAAGGGTCTTGTTAAAACTATGCTATCAATCCATTTTGTGTTCTCCTGTCTGTGTTGTTTACCAGGAGACAGCTTGGTCCTGCATCTCATGAAATACAAGACCTATCTCTATGTGAATTGCAGTTTTTGGATTCTGAGTGGAATCTCTGCTCGTCTCCCCAGAGCTGCTCAGCCTCAACAAATGGGGATCAAAATCTAAATCAATGACATGCAAATACTGATGGACCTCTCAGACTACAGAATAACCTTTATATTTGCCTTTAAAGGTGATACAGCAGAGGAAACAGTATCTCTCTAGAGTCCTATTTTGCATCCTCAAAAAAAAAAAAAAAAGGAAGGAAAGTCTGTAATTTCAGTGGTGGAAGCTGAATTATGCCCATAACTTCATGACTGAAACAATTTGAATAACTTGCATTGCCTGTAGCAAAAATACTCAGTAACTACTTGCAACCTATTTTCTTCAATTGCCTAATTTACATAACTCTTTCAATCAGATTGAAATGTGTAGCAGCTCTGAAGGGTAGCAACAAATGAATGTTGAGTTTTAGGAACATAAATATTAATAATAGGTAAGTTTTGAAATAAATTGTGACTTAAAAGTGATACCAAAATTCTACCTGACCTATGAAAAACAAGTTGTTCTTCAGTGCAAACCTCTAACTTTCAGACCAAGTCAGTTTTTCTACTAAAATTTAAAGAGCTGTAAAAACCAGACATATGAAGTAAAAGTTCACTGAAAGTTTTCCTGGAATAATTGCTGATTACCATGTGTTACATCTGTCTTTCAGGATCTTAAAGATCATAGCCAGTGTATCTTCCTTTTTGGTAAAGTGTGTACCCTTGCAGAGTTGGGAGAAAAATGTTTGTGAATAAGGCTGGTAAAATATTGTCAGTACTGTGCAATTGGATGCCATTTACGTGACTGCAGTTTCTTTTGCTATCCCTTAACATGCTGG
>WEZZ01033142.1:25950-56167 GCA_013400585.1 Chloropsis cyanopogon | reverse complement strand
TACAATTCTCCCAGAAGGCAATTTGAGTATAGATTTTTCTCTTTTTGTCAAAGGGTGATTTGCAGGTGGATGTTTTTTCATTGTGGGTTTGAGCACAGCCAGAAGCTGCACTGCACACCAGTTCTGAGCTTTGCCAAGGTAAACTTGTGCAGTGACATTGGGGTCAATTCAAAGCAATTAGCTTCAGCATTATGTGGAACTTGACTTTTTCAGTCCTTTCAGATAAGGCTTCTGAAAATGACTTTATTTTTACACTTTTTAATTTTTCGAAATATTTTTTTCTTAACACACCTCTCTTCTTCCTTTCCCCAAACATTGGCTCTAAGGGCTGAAGTTTTGAATGTGTTTTCCTTGATAGTATTTTCTTCCCAAAGACAGTTTGAAATCCCTACAGCCATTCTCAAGTTATGGGATTTCCTCTGGTGCCTCCTGATTTCTTACAGGGCTCGTTGTTCCCTTTCTCAGTCCTGTGTCTGATGTTGCATCTTTTATGTAGGTAGTGGCTTGTGACTAGATTTTTCTCTTTACAGACATCTGCATTGCACGAGGAATTACATTCACCTGAACCTCTTCACCTCTTTTATCCTCCGGGCTATATCTGTTTTCATTAAAGACTCGGTGGTGAAGTGGATGTACAGCACAGCCACACAAGAGTACCAGTGGGAAGGACTTATAGCCTTCCAGGTAAGGGCAGAACAACTTGTGGTGGTTCTTAGGATATTGGAGTCATCACTGGAGTGTGTCTGCATGACAGCAGGTAATTTAATTCTGTAGTTGATGCCATAACATGTTTCTCTATCTGTGGGAAGTTTGCCCCCACGAGACAGAGCAACAAGAAGCTGATCTTTTTCAAAACATATATATACATACATCAATGCCCATATTTTCTTTCTATGCTGCAGTTTCGTTCCCTTCTAGCAGTGACAAGAGGGCATTTATTCTCCTAAGCTAGCACTTTTTGTGATAGAACTGTCCATCTGGTCAGTTGGTTGTCCACCAGCTAAGTTGGTTGTTCTTGGTCATCTCTATATAATCTCTTGATGACTGGAAAAAAAGGAAGCATTTGATTAAAATGCAAATTTGAAAGCATTTAGAAAAGCTTTGGAGGAATAGGCTAATTAAATACTTCTAACTGATGAGGGAGGATATGCAACTCTTTTGTAAATAATGATGAAAGTGTGCCCTTCCCCATTTGGATTTGGAATGCGAAACGTACTTGAAACCTCAAAGAAAAGTAGCTTTATTATCTGTATGGCTCTTCTGACTCTAAAACATGGGTATGGCATTTGCTGCTGCAGTACAGGGTTGGAGTGGTCAAGGGAAACTCTCCTGATGCATCCTTAGTGCCCATCCTTTTATGACACTGCCTAAGGCAGAAGTGCTAAAACAATTTAGTGAATCTCATGTGATGGTTGATTATTTTCCTCATCTGCAATTTATCAGTTACCAGAAAATAACATCGCATCTTAAGTGGTTTGGAAATGTTCGTATTGGATTGTCAGTCATTTCCTCTTTCCAAAAAGCGTAGACTTTGATTTTACACACGGTTTACTCAATAGTGGTTTCATCAGATCTGATAGATATATTAATTAGGTAATCAGGTTTCACACTTATCTAAAGCCCTACTGATCATCTCTGTAATTTACCAGCTATGAGAGAATTTGCACTTAAATGGGGTGCACTGGGCAATATTGCTATTCTATGAAAATATCCTTTGCTTTGGCAAATAGTCAACCTTATGGCATTCACTCTTTTCTTTTTAACAGAGAAATTCTCAACTGCAAAATAGAGTATCCAGGAAAGTGAAAGATTCACTGACTGTGGTTGATATAGTACCTCTCACTTGTTCTTTTCATCTTTATTCATGCTTTTCAAAATAAAATCCATTGCTTATTGAGGGGAAAATACAGAACATGTTCCTTTTTTTTAAGGAGTAATGTTGTTGAAAGCATCTGTCTGCTGTGCATAGTACCTATTACTGGCTTCTGTCCGTTCAGCAATAAAATATGTGATTAGTTTAGCAAGCTCTTTTTTTGAGGAGCAGGAATAGGAAATAGAACCAGTCTTGTGAGTTAGTGTCCTTTTATTCTCAGTCCCTGTTGCGTTACTTTGGGCTGTGCTTTTTTCTGTCACAGGAATCCCTCAGCTGCCGTTTGGTCTTCGTGATGATGCAGTATTGTGTGGCTGCAAACTACTACTGGCTGCTGGTGGAAGGCATGTACCTGTACACACTGCTGGTACTTTCCGTCTTCTCAGAGCAGAGGATTTTCCGCCTTTATCTCTGCATCGGCTGGGGTGAGCTGATATTTCCGTTTGTCCTCCTGTGGCTGCACTGGCAGAGGGTATAACAGGAAAACTTGTGTGTCTGTCCTAGTGCTGCCCAGTTCAAGTCCTTCACTCTGCATTCCCCTTTTGTTCCCAATCCCTCACCTTGTTTGGGCTGGAGGGGTGCGGTCACAGCTCCTGGATGCTTATGGCACAGAGGCTGTGGGACCTTGCAGAGACTCACCAAACCAGTGGCAAACTACTTTTCCTTCAGGACATTAGCTTCCAGGACAAATTATGTGTGGGTGGTTCCAGCTCAGTGTGGACTTTTCTAGACTGCCCTACTTCATCTCCTGAAAGTTTCCCATTGCATTTAAAGACATGTGAACTGTGGTGCAAAATAGCAATGACGCTTTGGATCTGGGCGAGGACAACAGCAGAGAAATGGTGACAGCCTGAGAGGGGTGGTGCAAAGGGGCTGATGAACAAGGGCCCTCAAAAGGGAGGTTGGCAAAGTGGTCAGAGCAGGTCAAATAGGGATTGTCTGGGAAAAAACGGTCAGGATGCGTGTGCCATTGGCATGTGTGTGCTTGAAATAAGGGATTGTGACGCCTTGAAATAAGCTGGATGAGCAAGGGTCACCTTCTGTAGAAAGGGGAGAGCTTTGATTCTTTCACTGTTTAGTTCACCTGGAAATACATTACAGTTTGGGATTAATCCTATTTTTGGAGTGATCTTGTGTGTACTTTTATTGCATTCTCTCCCTCCCTCTTCTCTACCCTCCCCTTTTGGTAGAATCAGGCCACTTTTGGAAAGATGAAAGTAAATCCAAGCAAATACTACAAGTGCTTTCACCGATGCTAGTTTGAACATTTAAATTGCTTTCACTCTCCTCCTCTCTCTATGGATCTCAATTGTGAATATTATAGCAGATCAGTTCACTGGAAAAATGCATATAAATAGCATATTATTGTGAATTATCCAATTCTACAAAAATGTGATATATAAGGAGAAGAGGTTTTCTGGCATACTGATAGGAATAAATAAATGCAAATAATAGCAGTTTCCTGCAGGAAAGTTTTATTTAAAGTTCCCTATCTTCCATATTCTTTCATGTCAGGCATGGAGCAAAAGCAGCACCTTTTTTTTAACATTTGAACTATGTTTTAATTAGACCCTCAATTTAATTTAAAAAAAAAGGGGAGGGGGAGGTATCCTGAAGCACTGACTGAGGTCATGAAAGGAAATGGAAAAGAAATTAGAACAAAATTATATCTAGTCAAATCCTAAGGGGATTGTGTTGTCTTACAAGAAAGGGTTAGGCTGCTTTTTGTCTAAGTCACTTCTATTCAGAGTTTGTCTCCTGCAGAAGGAAGAAAAAGATGTTATTTTGGTTTTGTTCTTCCTTTACAAAGGTGGTTTTGCTATTGTATATTGAATTTCTACATGAGTTTGTGAAAATGAGCAGCAATGCAAGAATTTGGCACTAGATACATGGGTTTCATCCAAGCTTCCTAGAAAAGCTGTGTCCATGCCATTCAATAGTTATCTGTACAGTTTCTTGCTCTTCCATATGTGTCTGCATGTGCAAACCTTGCCAATGATTCTCCACCTTCAAATGCAGAAGCATCTGCTATTTCAGTGCTCCCATATTAGTTATACCAGATAAGTTTCATCTCTAACCAGTGGAAAGATACCAAACTTTTTCCCTTTCTTTCTGCTTCTTCATTGGTGATTCCATTTTTTAGGTGCTCAAGTCCCTCACCAGGTGACTTTCTGCTGTATGCAATGCAATATGTAAGCAATGCTCAGAAGATTTTTATTTAATTTGATTTTTGAGCTGCCTGATAGCCTCAGTGTAATGCTGAGTCTTCAGAGAGAGACAATAGGTTCCTGTTTGAACTGTTGTTCTGCTCTTTGAAATAGTTAATCAACTGTAAAAATAAAGCTGGAACAAAAAAATAAATACTTAGTTGCCAGAGCTAATTTGAAACTCTGACCCTTTGTCCCATTAATAAATTGTCATCTTACAGAATAATTTTTTACTTGTTCATTTCTCATCATTTGATGAATATTTATGTATAAAAATTTCATGTTGGTATTGCTCAAAAATATAGTCACTTCGTGCTGTTATTTCTTACAATTATAACTGAAGATAGTGATCACTCTCAGACATGCTGGAGTCTTCTCTCCTGAAGCCCAGGGTACTGAGCTTGATGTGCACCCTCCTCACTGCCCTAAGGTCCTTGAATTCCACCATTTCATGGTCACTACAGCCAAGGCTGCCCTTGAGCTTCACATTCCCCACCAGCTCCTCCTTGTTGGTGAGAACAAGGTCCAGCAAGGCACCTCTCCTCATTGGCTCCTCTGTCACTTGGAGAAGGAATTTATCATCAGTGTGATGCAGGAAACTCTTGGATTGCTTATGCTCTGCTGTGCTATCCCTCCAGCAGACATCTGAGTGGTTGAAGTCCCCCAGGAGGACCAGGGTTTGTGACTGTGAGGCTGCTCCTGTCTGTTTACAGAAGGGTTTCCTGGTCAGGCAGCCTACAGCAGACTCCCCTGTAATGTCACTTGTCCCTGTCCTCCCTTTAACCTGACCCATAAGATCCTAGTCAGCTCCTTACCCATGCCCAGGTGGAACTCCATGCACTCCAGCTGCCATTGATGTGGTGACACCTCCTCCTGCTCTCCCCTGCCTGGCCATTCTGAAGAGCCTGTGGCATTCTGTTCCAACGCTCCAGTGAGGAGCCATCCCACCATGTCTCTGTGAGGCCAGTGAGATCATAGCCCTGCAGGTACTGGCACTGGCATCCTGCTGGTAGGAGTGGGATGGATTAAGGATCCCATTCCCCAGTAACTTTAGTTTAAAGCCCTCTTCCCAGGCTTGGCCAGCCTATGACTAAAGATTTTCTTTCCCTTCTCTGCCGGATTCAGCCCACAGTAGACCAGTTGTTCCAAGATATTCCAGGTATATTTTTGTTATATGATATCAGGTCAGTTCTAAAGTCAGTTATTAGACAGTAGTCCATTTATTATCAGTTCAAATGACTAATTATCATTTGCTGTTGAAGTGTTTATAAAAGGAAAATCTGTCTTGCATTATTGTACTTTAAAAAACCTAAAAAAGTTATAAAATCTTGATAGACCTATGAAAACTAATGTAGTTTCATAAATTGGGAGTCATTTATACTAACATCATGTATATTGATAGAATTCTATGAACCTTCCCTATTACTTGTGAGGTAACTGTATTCCTAATGGCCACTTTGTTGCTGATATTTCATGCCATACTAAGGTTTAAGATGGCAATGTTAAATTTTTTTCTATTTCATTTAATGTGGAATATGTCTTGCTTATGTCTTCTATTTCTTTGTCAAAGCAGACTTTCATACATTTGTGTGAACCTTAAGATCCACATATCTTACTGCAAAAACAATTGTATGTTCCATTTTCAACGCTGACAGAGAAAAAGAAGGCAGAAACACTTTAGAGCATCAAAACCCCAACATTTTTAATAGGCTAATGGAAGAGCAGGTAGGTGAGAGGTTTCCTTCACTCTGGGGGTCAGCACAACAGCAGCTACAACAGCTGTTTATTCACATAGTCATTTGCACTTGCAGAAAAGAAAACCTGTTGCTATGCACTGCTGGTACCTGGTGCTTCCTTGAGAAATTCTTGCCCATGGATCTGATTTTCTAGAGAGAAGAAAAAACATTTATAAGAAAGGAGTGAAAAAAACCCCCAACAAAAATACAGAGATCAAGATAATTACTTTTTTGTTTTGTTTCTCAGTAAGTGAAGACTGGTCTGAATCAGTGTCCAGGACACCAACCAAGTGTTCATCATGTCTGCACCCAAGGCAGGAGTTGCTGAGCCTGACATTGACTTTCAGCTATCAGTACTGTACTGAGTAGTCTCTGGAGAAGAGCAGTTTATACTGTAAACCTGCTGTATCAGCAGATTTTAGTGGGAAAGTGACCTGTTCACATTTAAGAGTAGAGAGGAGGGAAGAATGGGGAAATAACAGAAACATCCCACAGTGACTCTGAGCGACATCCAGACAGGAGACCATTTTCAACACTAAAGGCTAAAAAGAAAATGTTAATAAACAGCTAAATATTCTCTGAGCTTCTGTGGTAATTTTACACCCAGTTGCACTTGCAGCAGGAAAATCACCATAAAAAAAAAAAAATCTGCTTCCTTCCAAGCCTTGGCAATCCAAACTTGCTCTAAGGAAGAATACTTTGAGGAATGAAGCTATTAAAAGCAGGAAGCCTGGATAGGGCATCAAAATCTACATCTGATTGCAAGGAATATATGACTGGAACAGAGCCAGTAAGAAACCTTTCTTCAGAAGCCCAGTATGAACTCTCTGTAGCAACAGGATGCATTCATTGCACTGACCACTTCTCTTCTATTTTCAAATGAAAACGCTGCTTCAGACAAGGATGTAAAAATAGATTTTGTGTCCAGACTGATCTTGGTAAGAAATGCATGTCAGGAGTTGTTGGGATTCATTTTTTATTAGTTTCTGATTGTCTAGTTAATATGTTAGATGGTTTGTTTGTACCCTTTGCTATGTTAGGGGTTTTGCTAAGCCCCTGTCCATCTTTTTCCTCCTCCCCTTAGAGGTCTGTCCAGAGACCCTTTTACCCCTGTCTTTCAACCTTTCCCAGCCCCGTTCCTTCTAGTAGGTTCTGTTAATTCTGTATAATTATTGGTTTATATGTAGAAACCCCACCTGTGTTTTCTTCTTATTAGCTGTTTCTACTGTCATTTTGTAACTGTATAAATTTTATGCTTGTTTCATTGGTCAAATGAGACCACACCCTGAAAAGCAAAAAGCCCCTGTACGACCCCCANTCTGCTTCCTTCCAAGCCTTGGCAATCCAAACTTGCTCTAAGGAAGAATACTTTGAGGAATGAAGCTATTAAAAGCAGGAAGCCTGGCTAGGGCATCAAAATCTACATCCTGATTGCAAGGAATATATGACTGGAACAGAACCAGTGAGAAACCTTTCTTCAAAAGCCCAGTATGAACTCTCTGTAACGACAGGACGCATTCATTACATTGACCACTTCTTTTCTATTTTCAAATGAAAACGCTGCTTCAGACAAGGATGTAAAAATAGATTTTGTGTCCAGACTGATCTTGGTAAGAAATGCATGTCAGGAGTTGTTGGGANTCTGCTTCCTTCCAAGCCTTGGCAATCCAAACTTGCTCTAAGGAAGAATACTTTGAGGAATGAAGCTATTAAAAGCAGGAAGCCTGGCTAGGGCATCAAAATCTACATCCTGATTGCAAGGAATATATGACTGGAACAGAACCAGTGAGAAACCTTTCTTCAAAAGCCCAGTATGAACTCTCTGTAACGACAGGNAGCTGCAGCGTGGGGGGACGAAGAACTCACGGCACCCCCGCTTCTCTCCTTTCCTATCCAAGCTGGGAGGCGGTGGGCAGACTGTAGTGGTGGCCTTTCAGCTAGCTCGGGCACAGCAGCACCCCCCAAAACACCACTGCAAGGAGTTCTTCTTAATCCTCTTCATTCTCTGTCTTCTAAATTAAACTTTTTCATGTTTTTCCTTTTTTAGGAAGGAAAAAAATTCATCCTTCTCACATCATCAGTGCTTTTACTCTTTTTACATGCAGTCATATTTATTTATAATTTCTTTCAGTTCCTCATGGCATCAATTCATCATTCCTTCATCAATCAGTTGATCAAGTCAAAGCATCTTGGATGCTTTCTGAGAGAAAGAAGAATGGACTTGTTCTGACAGCAGTAGTGTCCTTCTGGTTTATGTGCATGATTTTCTCAGTGGTTGAACTTACCATACGTGGAAACAAGGGATGTCAGGTTACGGCTAAAGTACTGAAAACAGCCCTAAAATGCTGTATTCAGAATATGTCCTTTAAGGGTTTCAGCAGGATGGCAGTGCTCTGGTCCTTCAGAGACAAATCTACTTCAGGAAGAATCTCCAATCAGCATGTGAGGATGAGGGAAGCCTCACTTGCTCCTCATATGTATTTTCTGAAATTGCCTCCACATAAAGTGAGGTACAATACAAAGCTACAAATACAGGATGTCTGTAAGAATCGAAACTTGCTTGCATGTGGAGTTAAGGGGAAGATGATGGCATGGAATAGCACCACCTGGTGACACCTCTCTTGGTAAGGGGGACACTGTGGGTTCCAGAACAAACCTAAGCTTTTCTGTTCTGTTACCAAAATATCTCAGACCTGTTCTATGAGAGACTGATTTTTGCATGCTGCTATCAGGACATCGTAACTTCCATTAGCAGCTGCAGGAATTTCTTGCCCCTCTCATTAGGGATAGTGGAGCATTTTGAAAATGTCAACCTGTGTGGGTTTTCTCAACATTTTGTTCTCTTACCTACCCCATCCTTTTGCCATTCTGAAAAATGACTGTTTTTCCAACTTTTTTTGTTTTTCTTACTATGCAGGCACCTGATCAGGTGTAGAATGTATAAGCTAGAGTGAAACTAAGTAGGTTGTGCTGCTTATTTATGCAGTAGGGTGTTAAGATGTTGATTTGGCAGTTCCATTACTTTCTCATCATCCGTAATATATATTATTATTGCAGCCTATAATTCAGATGCCCAGTCATTTGAAGTTGAACTTTATTAGCTGAGCTGTCAGCAGGCTTATTTTCTAGTACACTTGACAGATTTCATAATCACCATGTAGTGTTCAAAGATTTTGGGTCAACTATCAACCTGCAATAATTAAGATCACAGAGTTTATCATGATCAGGCTGTTGCAGTTTCTGGCATCTTCAGCAGTGATGCAGTACAGAAGACAAAACAGACATTACCATTTCCAGAATTCAGAGACTTTTCTCTGGTCAGTTAATCTCGGAAAAGATCCATCTCAGAGCTTTCTGTGTGACAAAAAAGCAAAATCAGAAAGAGTTCAGCCAACACCTTAAATAAATGCCTCCTGTAAATGAGTGGAGTTTTTTTCTTGGCTATCTGATACACTTTGAATGGCAGCAGCAGGAGAAAGAAGTGTGAGACTGAAACTCAAATGCCTCAAGTGTTCTGTTGGAAGCCCAGGAGTGGAATACACCACTGATGCTGTTAATGAAACATGGTCATCTGGTGTTTATTCAATGAGTTGTATTCGGTTTACTTCCACTGCTTGCTCAAACTAGACAGAATTCTCTTGACTAAGTGAAGTAACCAGAGTAATATATGGTTTTTTGCCAGTTAATGTAGGCTAATTAGATATCAAGACTGTTAATTAGTCTTCGGAGAGTCTTAGTGATCCTTGCAAACTGCAGCTATTGCAGAGATGCTTCAGATTTGCTCTTTTGCTGTGATGAAATGACTTCTACAGGCTTGAAGTGAATTAGGGAATGTTCTTGGGGCAGTCTCCTCTTTAGATCTTCACTAGGGGTTTGGAAAACTGCATGAATTCCCATCTGCTGAGACTGTGTCCCAGACAGTTTCCAGAGCAATCCATTTCTCCGGGCAAAGCTTTGTGAATTTGGTAGATGTCAGGTAGTATCTATGCAGTAAGGTTTGAACATGAGTGCAAATTCATGTGTTACTGTTAAGTATTGGTGTCTCAGACTAAAATCTCCATTGCTAGCATGGAAATTAGTGTGACTGATGGTGCTGCAATACCAAGACACCACTGGCGTGCATCACAAGTGGGAATGGGCAGAGAATGTTGAACAAGTTGCTTTATACTTGCTGCCTATTAATTTGTGTAATATTTGCATAGCTGATGCAATTCTATTATATCAGCCCCCCTCTAGTTAGGCTCTTCTGAATTATAGTATTAATAATAGGCTCTCAATTCAAATGTCAAGTGATTTGATTAAACATGGAGAGATTTCTGATGTATCCAGAAGACTGTGATATCCACAAATCATTATTGTTATCACTTGATCTATCAAATGATATATCCACTGACATACAGCCTTTGTGCTCTCACTGTTTGTGTCTTATCCTGTAAGCTTCATATTAAGATGTCTTAATGCTCAGCAAAGTCAAGAAAGGAATAATTCAAACTATAATTTGTTTCTGTGAATCAAAGTCTCATTTGGTTTGGAAGTGATGTGCAGTGAGCCTGTTCTTAATCTCTTTATACAACTATCAAGGCAGCATAGAGTTTTTGGCAACTTTGCTCCCAAAATACTGTGTATTCTCAATTTCAAGTAAATCCATGGAACATGGTAGCTATTTGCCCAAATAATCTCTACTCAATTCATTATCTTTGCTATTATTCTAATTACTGGTATTTTCTCCCTGCCGCTCTTTGATCTCTTTTTTTTTTTTTTTTAACAAACTGATTAAGGAGAATATTATTATTCTGTGTCTGTAGTATTTAGCTGTTCTGATAGCAGAGAAATTTTACAGTACAACAAAAGTGAAGGTTTTTTTACTGATAACACCCAATAAAGATACTGCTTAAGGTATTCAGACTGTGGGAAATCAGTAATTTCCCTATGGCTTCTGCTGCCATGAACTGTGGATTTACCCTGTGCAGAATTTACTGCTGCAGCCTGATGTTCTTACAGTTCCTTACTTTACTGGTTCTTAAGGATAAAATAATGAAGTATGCTAAATGTTGTTCCTTCTATACAATGCACATGCAGCATCAGACACTGCCCAAGGAGGAATTAGACCATCTTGATCTGTCCTTAAGCAGAAATTCCTCATCCTGCCTTTCGAGTCACAACCTGCTTTCCCTCCTTGTGTGCATTTTTATCATTCTCTGTACTGAGTATTGGTTGGTAGATGCACTTTAAAATTATTTTTAATGACCTAGGTGCTTCATAAATGCAAGAAGTTAATTAGAGAGCCTTTGATGCTGTAAAGCAGGTAATGAGTGCCAGCTTACTTGGCTTGTCTCTGCCCTTTACACCCCAGATGAGCTGACCAGCCGCAGCCCGTGCACTCTCAGGTGAGGGTAGGGCCGAGCCTCTCCTCACTGCCAGCTTTGTCTGCTGTCTTTGCTGCAGCCACTCAAGGCCACACCAGTGCCACAGCCAGAACTGGGACTTCTCTGTGGGGGAGGACACTTGCTGGGTGTGCCCACACTCCCTCTGCCATGGGGGGCATGTGGGGCTGGGTGTGCTGCAGCCTCAATGCCAATAGACAGCCTGAACTTGGTCCTGCTCGAATACAGTGTAGATGACCCACAAGCAGAAATTTGGACACGAAGGTTTTGGTTAGAGCACACTGACCCTGCTCTAGCATGAGTACAGAGGCTGGTAGAGCTTCCAAAAATTTAATTCCCTTGGCCTGTCTGTGAAAATATCCGAGGAAGAAGTGGTGAATGCCTGTTATGGGGCACTCGTGTTGTTCATTTTTCATGCCTGTTGAGAACTAGGTGGGAGCCCACTGTTCATGGCAACCTGTGTTGGATAGGAGCTGCAACCCTGACAGCAGTTAATTATGTTGCTCATCATTATGGGGGGGGGGGGGCAGAGGGAGTTTTCATCCTCTCTGCTTTTCCCAGTCTCAATATCAATGTCAGTCTTGTCTCCTCTCTTTTCAGGTGTGCCAATGCTGTTTGTTATCCTCTGGGGAACTGTCAAGTACCTTTATGAAGATGAGGGGTTGGTTTAGTTCTGATTTTTATAGCTATCTCATTTGTGCTGTATGTGTGCACCAGCAGGTCACTGTTTGCTTTCTGTTCAGTGTGGTTTGCTTTGGCAATGTGCTGAAACCTCACATAATTGCTTCTGTTTTGTCTGAAGGTCTTGCATAACATTTCAGAAAGGATAATATGTTTTTTCTGATCAGAATTTTCTGCATGTCTGAATAAATCTATTCTTTTTCAGGTCAAGGAACGGTATGTTTTGTTTTTCTGTACTTATAGTATCAACAATAACAGTCATCCTACCCAACCAAGACCACTCCTAATACTGTGCCTTTGGCAGTAGCCTTTTCAGTTGTTTCAGGAGAAGACAGCAACCTCCCACAGAATTCTGCCTGCAATTTGTAGTGATTAGCCTATGCCTAGCAGCAGAGAAGTGATTGCCTTTTCTTGTTTAAGCTCCCATTATTTAGATTTTCCTAAAATAAAGGCACATTCTCTGTCTGCTTACGTTAGTCTTGCTGAAGTCAACTCTGTCATGCACAAGACTGCTGTAAGACACGAAATACTTTTTGTCCATTTTTACCATGGTGGCTATTCTGGAAAATATTACCTTTGTATATGCTTTGTAAATAGCTATTTCACAAATAGCACTGTAGCTTCGTTTTTTGTTTTGGTTTTTGTTGGGTGTTTTTGTTTTTGTTTTTGTTTTTTTTTAAAGGGAGGAAGGTGGCTTCTTCTTGTTAGAGATAGCTGCCTAGAAATATTTGGGTAGATTTCTTTGTGAAAAGTAATCCGTGCTCTTTCATTTTTATTTTAAATTTATTATTTAATGGGTTTTCCTCTTACTTAGTTTCCAAACTACTCAGCCAACACTTTTGTAGAGGATCCTTTTCTTTTTTTCTTTTTTTTTTTTTTTTCTTCCCAGAAACAATTACTGCTGGAGAGTTTTTGCAATGTGAAAATTCATAAATTCATTTTGGTCAGAGCCACCCCCAGACTGTTTTCTGGTGTTTCTGAGTATTAAGAACAGCTTTTTTTTTTGCGTTCCTCATAGTACTGAACCAGTTCAGTCAAATCTGCCTTTTCCAGCTTAAGCAATGCTAGTACTTTTTGACTTTCCTTTTCAAGGTTGACTTGATGATATTCTGTAGCAAGATTGTGGCTGTAGTGATGTTTTGTTGAAATTATCAGAATAGGTGTAGAGACCATGCAGCCTCTGAACAGGCGATGTTCCATGGGCATATCTTCCCATTGATGTAGAAAATGTATTCAAAGTGCTCATGCTGAGCCTCCCACATTATGTGGTGCTCAGAGCTGATTTATATTTTCTATTAAGGAAAACTGTCACTCACTGCCTTTAGCAGACCTTAAAAGGGGCAATTTTGCACATTATTGAATTTTCTAAATCTTGTCTAAATATTTGTAAAATACAGCAATAAATAACCACGTGCAGCAGCTGCTCTGAATGGCAAGATTTCTATGCCTTGGGCAGGCATTTGCTGGAGTAGCCAGGGATATCTTTCATGCTGTTTGCCATAGCTCTGTCACCGTGCAGCGGGCTGTAAATTTCATTTGTGATTTAACTACTTCCATGGCTATGAAGAATAACTGGAAATAAATGTGGTCAGGGCTAGGAATCTGAGGCAGTCCTGTGAACATAGACATTTCACTAAAGGACTGAAGCCTGCAAGGCTTGGTTGGTTGCAGACTGGCTTCTTCTTTCCTTACATATGCAAATATAACTCCTTTAGAACGGAGTTAGTGTTTTAATAAGTGAGCTATTCAAAAATATTTTGTCTAGATTACAAATACAATTAAAGGCAAGCTGTTTTCTTAGTTATTAGACTGTGCCTAAAAAGCTGATACTTACACATTTTTGCTTCTGTCTGCAATTAAGTGTGAGAGCAAAACAGTCAGCCTTCAATCCTTTTTTTTTTCCATTCACCTGTAGCAAATCAAGGTAAAGATTCAGTGTTTTCACTTTTAGAAGGAGAATACTGAATTGATAAGCAAAGGCAGAAACATCCCACTAGCATTTTTTTCACTGGACAAATTCTCCATTCATGGCTCTGAGGCTATTAGTTGCCAAGCATCTTCTGAGAGGTGCTGAGCAAACTGTAGTGATAGATCCCAAGCACAATAGATATAGGTGTATTTATCAGTGTGGCAATCACAGAAAGCACAGATGGGCAAGAAATCATGTAGAGATCTACCAGTTTTATTTTCTGGATGCTTCAATAACCATGACACCTTAATTGACCTGTAATGATTTTTTTATTGCACATATTTGTATAAATTTAAAGGTAGCTAAAATTGATGTGTGCCACAGGAAGCAAATTAACACAGAAATGTATCAGAGTTAATGTAAAGAATTGTTTCTCAGCCTCTGTTATTATAAAGAAATTTTTTAATTGCCTCTGCATCTACTGCAGCTAGTGAGAAAATTAGAACTCCACCTCCAGCTATTATCCCATCAGTCTTGAAGTGTTCAAATAAAATTAATTTCAAAGGCTTCATGAAGCTGGCTCCCAGTGACATGTACCAGTTAAGAAGTTCTGTAACTCAGATTCTGGCTCAGGTACACTGACTGCACACAATCTGCACACCTTTTTTGTCCAATACCTAAAATGCAATTGAATTGGAGGCTGTAGATCTGCTGGTGGCAATAATCTGCTTTTTGTACACATTAAACTGAAATTGAAGGAAAAGCAGTACCCCGAGCCCTTCTCAGACTCGCAGTCCCTGCCAAAGGAATGTGGAATTACCACAGCCAAGCTGCTACACTTTTCTCTCTAGTAAGTGAGAACATGTGGATGTGTGCCTGTAGCATGGATCCCTGCCAGGTGCTGCGTGGTTTGCTCTTTTCTCTTAGACTGTCCCACTACCAGGCTGGGGAGGGTTTCAGGTCCACTAGCATCACCCAAGCTGAACTTTCATAGGTCTGTTAAGAAGCCTTAGGGAAAACTGTGCATATGTATGTTATGGAAAAATGGATTTGGAGATGAAGGAAAACCTTTTTTGGGAAGGAACCTATGTTTTATGTAGTGCTGTTTCTTAGTTTGTTTCCCAGCCTGTGTAGCTCAGAAATCTACTGGCTTTACTGGTCTCTGTTGCTTTTGAGTAATGCTGAGCAGGAGGCTAACAAAGTGATTTCATAGAAATATTAAGAATGCTGTCACTGCAGCAACAAGCAAAGTGGCACGTGAGCACTGCCCTAACACCTGGGCCATCCTACACAGACATGGCCCATCAGACAGTGGTGGTGGCTGGTTGTGGCCAGAGGAAAGGATCTAGATGTACAAACCCTCAGTTTAAGGTTCACTTCAAACCAGTGATCCCAAACTGTGGCTGCCATGACTTTGCTTGTCATTTTTCTCCTGTATTGCTCAAGGAGACAAGAATTTTGAAAGCTAAAATGGGACTCATGGTAAATGAAGTATTATATTGCTGCAGCGTGCTACTTACTTGGCAGAGGGCTCACATCAGCAAAAGTTAGGAACTGTTGCTCCCATTTTTGATTTTACTTGTTTACAATTTTTAAAACTCCCAGTGGGCCTGAAACCTTGTGCATATGCTCTGAAAGAGCTGGAGTTTGCAGCTGCAATTGCTTTCCCATGCTTGAAATTAATAACTCCTTTTTGAAAATTCGGACAGATAAAATAGACGACTGATCTCAATATTGATATGAGAATAATGATGGTAAGTAATGGGATAAAAACTAACAAGCAATTAAATAAGATGATCTGACATTGGAGACTGAAGAATAATAAAAAATAGTGCAGGACGAGGAAGCTAAGAATGACAGCGTAAAGATCAGACTCAAAACCAATTCCCCTCCTTCTTCTTTCAGCCAAATGACAAATTTGACCTTGGTTTTAATGGAGTAAATCTTCACAATTAATGGATGATAATTCATAGCAAATTGTGGAGGAGAGCTAGCCATTAGTGGGCAAGAAAGGCTGGTGAGTAGTATCCAGGATTATGATAGCTGCAATAGTACAAAGCATTCAGTGTTTCTCAGAAGCAGCTGCATCTGTTTCCATGTCAGCATGATGTGCTTTCCTGGTATCTAGTCCTTAATATTGTTCTCCATCTGTGTTGCTGGAACAGAATGAAAAGCAAGCGATTTTAGTAACGTACTGAAACTTTTCCTTCATCTCCTTTTTGTCCTCCTACTAGTTGCTGGACCAGAAACTATAACATGAATTACTGGCTGATCATCAGACTGCCCATTCTCATCGCCATCGGGGTGAGTCTGAGACGTGTGCTGTGAGATGGCAGATTTCCCTGAGAACAGCATGATACGGTACAAAGATGCACACATGGCCATTGTGCATGTCCAAAGGCTACTAACCTTTGAGCCTATTGACATTTTCATTCAGAAATGTGATTTTATGAAGCCAAGTTGGTTTCTGTTAGTGAAATTCCAGACTAGCATTTTGTTTCCCTAATTTGGCCACAAGCTGTCTGTCATGTTGTAGTGGCAGGACATGATAGCAGAACAGCATGCTGCAGCAGTCCCATTAACTCCCCTGTGAGCAGGAGGTATGGAAGATAAGTATTTCAGATACTGGGCTACAAAAGAGCTGCAAAATGTGTGGCATTGTGTAGAAATGTTCTGCAGGCACAATACTGTGTCAGGCTCAGACCTCCAGACAAGGCAAATGGGCCAAGCCACACCTTTACTGTGTCTCACTCCCCAGAGAGCAACTGGGGTCCCCTGCTTTGTGTAATGAAGTGCCAGTGTTTTCAAGGGTGGCTTGTGCATTCACATTTAGACCACAATTCCTTAGCAAGGAGTTGAGTTCTGTGGCAAATTCTGCAGCTGCTGCATAGCAGGATGCACAGGGACCTACACATGCATACACAAATCAGCCTTCATGAGTACTTATGCACATGGGTTTATTGATGAGGATATAAATTCTTCTTTCATTTCTTCAGGTGAATTTCCTCATCTTCATCAGAGTTATATGCATCATCATCTCCAAACTGCAGGCTAATTTGATGTGCAAAACTGACATAAAATGCAGGTATGTCTTAAGGTGGTCTGACGCTTTTCGTGCTCATCAGAATAAAAGCAGATAAGGACATATGTGAAAGGAGTGTGTTGACAAAGGTGGTTAAAGACCACAGCCCTTGAGTAATGCACAGGTATGGTGTCACACATTGGTGTAACTGCTTGGGCAGTCAGTCCACAGAAAAGTCTCAGGGAAACCAGGGCAGGTATTTCACCTGTGCTATAAATAGAAGGCTAATGTCTGTCACTTTACAGTCTTCCACTAGACTGGATGAATATTAAGCAGATATTTTTAAAATACCTGCAGCACATGGCAAGTACAGAATGTTAGAGTCCTTGAAATCACCCAGAGGAGGGCAGCTAAGCTGGTGTAAGGGCTGGAAGGAATGTCCTGTGAGGAGTGGCTGAGGATTTCTGACTTGTCCAGTTTGGAGCAAAAGGCTCTGAGGGATGACCTCATTCCCTTCTACAGCCCTTTGAGGAGTAGAAGTAGAGAGGGAGGTGCTGAGCTCTTTTCCAGGGTATCCAGTGAGAGGACATGTGGGAATGGTTCACAGCTGCACTGAGGGAGGATCAGATTGGACATCAGGAAGCGTTTCTTTGCTGAGAGGATGGTCATACCCTGGAACAGGCTTCTTAGAGAGGTAGTCAATGCCCCAAGCCTGTCAGTGTTTAAGAGGCATTTGTTCAGTGCCATTAAAAACTTGGTTTAAGTTTAGAACAGGTGGTTGTCATAGGTTCCTCCCAGCTGAAATATCCTATCTTATTCTAATTTGAACAAAATAATATGAGTTGATAGAAATAAAAGCTTTCACTTCAAGTAAGACAAGATGGGATCATTTTGAGTTTTGCTCCTTGTTCTTCTTGCCAGTTGTTACTAGGACAACTTTCAATCTTGAATGGATGAGATGTTTCAAGAGAAATGTCAGGGCTATCACAGATACATTCAATTTTTGGTTTGCGGTCAGTCTATTGTCCCTGTTACTTAATCACCTGGCTAAGATTCATGGTTGCATCCTTCATTTCTGCATCTTGACTTTTGTATTGCAGTCTGAAAAACAATATAAGAATAACAAGTTATCTCTTGAAGTGTGGAGCTACATGTTGTGGTGGCTGGACTGCTGCTGCCACTGGACTTAGCTATTTTACATTGGGTATTTCAATGCTGCAGTCTTCTAAATGAGACACAGCACATATTTTTGTGATTTCTTATCAGTGTAGAGTTGCTGTGTATGTTACCTACCTTCTTTACCTCACATGAAATTTTGGAAATCCTAATGTGTCTTGAGAGGTCAAAGCAAAGATGAGGACTTGTCTGAGCTGGAGGCTTTGATTCCAAGCCCAGAAAATGGGCTTGGAACAGAAAATGGGCTTGTACAGAAAATGGAGTATTTTCAGAGGGTCACAGTGAAAGGACAAGGGCAGAGGTCAGAAGTTATAGCAAGAGAAATTCCCCTTGCATGTCAGGTGAAAATAAATTCACAGACAGAGTGGTCTGATGCTGAAAGAGAGGCCCAGAGGGGCTCTGGAGGACCTCGTAGATACTCAAAACTTGGCAGGAGGCAACCGTGAGTAACCGGCTGCGAACTGGAGTTGGCCTAGAGACTTCTAGGGGTGCCTTCCAACCTGAATTGTTACATGATTCAGAGTAGCAGCCAATAGCCCTTAGGCACACAAGATCTACAAAGGTCTGACAGCCCTGCTATTTGGATCTACTGACTTGTCTCAAGACAGGTTGTTGTGAGATGTTGGTAAGTTCGGTAGCCCAGGAAGCTCCCACATGATCCCCAGGCATCTTTCACTAACCTGGTGACTGGCATGTATGTCAAAAGAGAGTTAAGGATCATTCTTGGCAATTTTTTCCTGTGATTGTGTATCTTGAACTCTCTTCACAGGTGAAGAATAATTTATTTCAGATTGGTTTGTCTTTTATCCTTTGCTAGCTGTGTCTTTGAACTTGCCATCACTCATTTTAAGACAGTTTGATTGCTTTGACAAAGTGTTCTGCAGTTACAGATAGTTACAATGTTTAGAAGATTTAACACACTGCAGAGGTGGGAAGGAATACCAAATACTCCTCCCTTTGCCAAGATATTTTTGAAAGATTCCAGTTATTGATAGATTATGTCTTTCATGTCATCAAGAAGGTAGGTTTTGGTTGTGTTTCCCAATTACAGGTGGAGAAAAGAATACAGAGGAAAGACATCACAGGTACAAGAAAGCACATGGCTTCTTACTGAGTTTGGAATATGTTCCAGGTGAAATACAGACAGTAGCTGCATACAGAGCTTTGCTGTCACCAATAAATGCTCTGCAGTGAAGTGGTACGGGAGGTTAAAACTTGTAGGAAGTTACTACAGTTATTTTGAGAAGTTCTTTATCCTGCAGCCTCTGGAAGAGGACCCTGCATCACAAAGTTGTGCAGTGACTTATGAAAGTTGAAACTCTGTCAGAAACAGAATGCAGAAAGGGTGACTCCCAGTGATCATTTGGATCAACAATGGTCTATTCAGTGGCACGGACAGATTTTTAATTTCTTTGTGATCTTAGGTTGGCCAAGTCTACACTGACTCTGATCCCACTGCTGGGGACCCATGAGGTCATCTTTGCCTTTATTACTGACGAGCATGCCAGAGGGATGCTGCGCTTTGTGAAGCTGTTTACTGAGCTCTCCTTTGCTTCATTCCAGGTAGCACTCACATTGTGCCCACGGGCACAAGATATTTTTTAACTGCTGTTTGAGGACCTGCTTTCTCTTTCATTCATTGCATGCTCCCCATTCCTTATATTTCTCAGTTTAGCACGGGATGTTACAGGATTATGACAGTGGAAGGGAAAGTGTAAGGACTAATTTTTAACAGCCAACTTTACTACAATAAGCTGGTATTCCTGTCCACATATTAATATTTACTTCCTATGGTTCACATCAGGGCAATAACAAAATGATCTGTGATTTCCTGTAATTGTACAGTGGCATTGCTGAAAGCACATTTTGTGCTTTCTCCAGTGTTTCTGATACTCCTTGGAAAATCTATGCTAGGAGAGGTAGATGTCTCCAGCTGTAACTGCATGTGAGGAGGACATAAGTTTATTGTGATTTTTATTTAACTGTTGCCTTAGGTAAAGCCATTTCAGATGAGTCTCCTTTGTAAGGAAATTATTATTCTGTTTTCCTGCACACTCACTCGTTCCCTTTTTATCAGGCAGAGAGCTGTATTTAAGACTACTGTGAATTACTCACTTATGAAGTGTTTAAGACTTGAAACCTTTGCTTTGTAAGGAAGAAGGGGAAATAAATGACTAGACAAAAATAATAGATTGAAGAAAACAACAACTCCTTTTTCCTAAGATCATGTGCTTTGAGACATGGTTTGGTCAAACCTCTGCTCTGCCATCAGAGTTGACAGGGACTAAAGATTCTCCACCTTTCAGTCTTATCAAAGACACATCAGTGTGGAGCCTCTAGTCCTTTGCAACTGAGTTTGGCAAAGTGAGGAAACTGCTCTGCTCACTGTTCTGGTTTTTGTTGCTTTCAGGGGTTGATGGTTGCAATTCTTTACTGTTTCATCAATAATGAGGTAAGAGAGATACTATTTGTTCCAATTTGCCTTATCAGCATAGACTGTAGGAAAAGGAAATTGAAAATGGTCTTGAACTGCTAAATTGTCCTTGTTCAGGACTTTTTATTTTACAGGTCCTTCCCTGCGCAGCTCTGTGGGATAACTCATCAGACAAATGTGTTTGGAAGGAATTCAGGCAGTATAATTTACGGTCACTATTTGTAGACATGGAATCTCACAAACAGTCTTGTTTACAATTGTGTAGTTTGCACTGGTGGATTCTTTAATTAAGAATTACAGCTGCTCTTCCTAATCTGCCTTATAGTGCTTTTTATTTGCTTGTTTTTGTTAATTTGGGAGTCGACCCCATTTTTTATTCTATGAACTCAGCTCAGCTTGCTGGGGTAGTTGGAGAATCCTCGTGGCTATTGCTGTACAGTTTGGTTTTGTTTGGTTTCCCTGTGGCCCAGCTGCTTGAATGCATCATCTCACTCTCATGAAAACTGAACTTCAGAGAGTGGTAAACTCACAGACCCAAGAAGTGTACCTTTGGCTGTGAGATTATTGATTGCAAGTACCATCTTCTGTGGCTTCTGCTGAAACCCAGCCCTGTTGTGGGAAAGGGTATTGTTCTGTTTCAGTATTGCAGGAGTCTCTCATGTTACCTTCTAAGTGATTATTATTCATTCATTCAGCAGCCAGGTTTGTAAGGGAAGCAAACACTACTCATTTAGTCACTACATTATTAAATTAAGTGCACATCAATATGTTTTACACTCACAACAAATCTACTTTTAACTATGACATGGTAATTCAAGATCACTTATTGAGAGACAGGCCTCATCAAGAAATTGGAATCAGTACAAAAATGTGCTAGTTTTGTCATTATGGCCAGGCTGGAGTCAACAGGAAAGCAGCAGGCATCCTGAATTAAGCCTTGCAGGAGTCTGTTCACTTTTGTAGGTTGTGGGTAAGATTTTATTGAAGTGAATCTATTAATTGTACTGCTTACCAAAATCAGAGGTGAGTAGCAGCAGGCTTTGCTGTAGGGAATGAATGTCATTTGCTGCTTGTCCTGAATTAGAGAATATTTGTTTCAAATTCCTTGTGTGGCTTTCCAGGTGTACTTCAATCCTGAGATGCAGCACCGTCTGCTGGTGGATCATGTATTTCTTTTGATTCACCTTGGCATTTGCTCATACATCCCTTGTGTACTGCAGCCAGGCCTCTCATGTGTAATGCTCAATAACTTCCTTCATATGAAATAAGGAACTTTATTACAAGCCCTCAAACAGGCACGCTTGTTTCATTTGAGGGAGCTTACTGTGTAATAGCTTACCTATGTTTCTAAGAAATGCTCCAAATCTCGTTACTATAATTCTCTTGCCTTTGTAATGTAGTTCATAGAATCTAAACACGATGAGTTCAGCTTCACTGACAGTCTAGGATGAATTATTTTGCTTGTTCCAGCTCTTGTTCAAAGAGGGGAATAGGATTTTGTCAAGCCCGGTCATCAACGTCCATAAAAAAAGTCTTTACAAAGAATGTGATTAAGTCTTTTCTAAGCTATAAGAGAATTCTTTTCCTAAGCTAAAGGAAAAACTGTCTTCTGACACACTGTATGTGTCCAAAGACTATTCTTGTTTGCAGTGTGGTCTACATTTTATTTTTGTCTGTGATTCATTGACTCCTTCTCTTTCTCTTTAACCATACAGAGTGAAAGTTCTTTGCAAGTTCTGGTGCCCAGATCAATAGTAGAAATGAAATTAATGTCCTTTTCTAATATCTACTTCTGAAAAAAAAAAAATTAGAATTTGTTAATATTTCAATCTGATTTTGCCTGAAAGATTCTGGATTTTCTCTGAACTTGCTCTGAAGCCAGCAGTAGGGTCTCATGAGATTGCCTGTTACTACCAGTGTTCTTTGCAAAATGGACCAGGCTTAATATGATCAGTTTTTCTGCTGTCAGTGCTGCTTTCTATAAGAAATATTTTAAACCTGAGAGATGCTGCCTTTTTCCACCACTTAGTTGAAGATGGTTCAGATTTCATTCTCTGTAGCCTTGGTCCTCCTTTTTGCCTTCTTGTCACAATGGAAGTACGATTCAGTCTCTTCTACTTTAAAGAATCTGTCCTGATGCCAGGACTTCTGAATCCTTGAAATACTGGCCAATCCTCCCTTTTGCTTTTAATTTCTTCTCATTCTCTATACAGACTATTAATTAAATTCTTTCATCAGCTCAGTTCTGTCCCATTTTAGACCTACTTCCCTTTCACTATCACTTGCTGAGATGTTTTTTGCCAAAATTTAGGTCTATTTTATAATTAGATTCCAGATTCACTGCAACACTGTCAATTTCCTTCCCCATTAGCTGCATAAAGCTCAATCAAGAGCTCTCTGTGAGAAATCTTTTCCAGCTTTAACCTCCATGACCATCTTTTTCAAGTTCTCCCCCCTCTTTCCTTTTTCTTTTAAAATACCCTACATAAAATTTTTTCTTCCTCTTTCTCACATGTCATGGTTTAACCTCAGACAGCAACGACGCGCTGTGCAGCCACGCGCTCACTCCAGTTTGGGATGGGGAAGGGAATTGAAGGAATAAAAGTGAGAAAACTCTTGGGTTGAGATAAAAACAATTTAATAGGTAAAGCAAAGCAAAATGTGGAATTCATTTACTACTTCCCACTGGCAGGCAGGTGTCCTCCCAACTTTTTGCACACCTCCAGCCTGCCTGCTGTCAGGGTGGGATGAAAAGGCCTGGGCACTGTGCAAGCCCTGCTCAGCAATAACAAAAACATCTCTATATTACCAACACTGTTTCCAGCACAAATACAAAACACAGCCCCATACTAGCTGCTGTGAAGAAAATTAACTCTACCCCAGCCAAAATCAGCACATCATGGGAGCTTTGTTCTTGGTATCCTTTTCCCTGTATAGATTATTTCTGGGGAATCTTATCAACACAGGGAAGTTACTAGGATAATTATTTTGCTGAAAGGTCTGTAGATCTATTTCTGTTCTCAGGATCTGCCTCTGCAAAATAAATCTTATCCAATTCCCTTGCTTATACATTCAAAGCCATTTAGGGAAAAGCTCAATTCCACACAGGCAGCAGAGCTGCTCCCTACCCTCTTCCTAACCCCTGGAGAGAAAACTGATATTATGCCAGTCATATCCATTCCTAAGATAGACCTGTTCCTACAGTCTTTTGTTCAGGTCTTCCATTCACTTTATCTTAATTTTGCAGGCTATTTGTATCATAGCTCAAGCCTGTCATGTCCAGCTGGAATTAAGACTCGTTTCCTCCCTTTGACTGACCTAAAGGTACCTATTTCTATTGCTCTTTGACTTAGTCATGCTATGATCATGCTTTCATTCAGGATTTGCTAGTAAATGCCTATAACAGCTTTTTCCCAGTGCTGCCTTATTGTTCTCCATGCCCACAAAAGGTGCCAAGTACTGGAATGGTAATACGGTCAATTCTTTTCCTGCAGACATTATGGTTCCTGCATTTCTGCCTTCATCTAAACATTCTCAATCCTTCTTCTATGCCAAGCTATCCCAGACACACTGTCTTTCTCTAGTGCCTTTGTGCACCTTTTGACACAACAAACCCCCCTTAGCATGGTAAAGTACAAGCATTTGTCTCAGCATCTTTCCTTCTGATCCATTTGATTGTGACAGTGGAGGTCAGATTCTGGATTCTGACAGATTGTCAGAAACACAGCGATGCAGCTGGTTCCACCAGGACATTCAATGCAAGCGCTGTAGGCCAGAGCTGACAAGCACTGATAGAGGTACCCACCAGGGAAAGACAATTAGTTTGTAAGGCTTTGTTCCTTTTTTTGGACTGCCTCTCAAATGCAGTATTTCACAGCGAACAAGCAAAGAAAGCAGACATACAGCAGCTGGTTCCCTAGGAAGTTTCCTGCAGAATATGAAGGTTTCAACAGCCTGGGCATGGTGACAAACCTGTGCTGAAACTGCCATCAACCTACTTAGTCTCTTGGTAGTCAGTACGAGATCCTAAAATAAAAGAAAAAGCATCTCTCCAGAGAAGGCTCCCTTAAGTGACCCACGTGCAGTGAACTTATTTTCAGGCTGAAGTACACACCATAATGAACTTATTACTGTGGTTGCACTCCTGCCTTTATCTAGACAACTGTGAGATTTTATGTCCTCTGCCTTATGTATTAAAAGCTAATGGAGGTTCTTACTTCAGTCAAGTGGCAAGAACTTTTCCCATGGAACAGGAAGATCTAATTCTGTTCTTGTTTAGCAGTTACAAAATCCTGGATAAACTTCCAAACCAGTGCAGAGGTTACACAGTTTAACCCAGAACCTGTGACTAAATGAGCATACGTTGTAGCTTTAAGAAAAGCTAGTATCTAGAGTGAGGTACTGTAGTTGCTATTTAAAAGGAGAACAAATACAGTCTCTAACTTGCTTAATTGTTGTTTTCAATTCTGAATAATTATTTGGTTTTGTATGAAATAAAAAGAACCCACATAAACATTCAGAGAACAAAAATAATCCAGGACATAATAATGTTTAAATCAAACCAGAAGTTAGGACTTTTAAGAATACCTGTGGTACAATATTGAGCAGAAAGCCAGTCTTTTCAGCTGTTTCATGGCTGATAAGCAAAGTCAGCTTAATTGTTAGCACGGCATAGAGTTCAATCAGTATTGCAGGTGAATACAATTTAGAGCAAAATAATGAAGGTAAGATTTTCTGGTGCATAAAAGAGCTTTTTTCTACAAGTAAAAATGAATGTCATCATTATTTTAAATGTGGAATAGCCTACAATGGATTAATGAGATAATTGGATAATTGGAAGCAATAATATTGCAGGTTTAAAGCACTTCCAGCTTTTCTCAATAGTATGGTATCCTTGCTGTTTTCTGATGGAGTAATTTAAAGAGCTGATTAGTTCTACATTCATTCCTTTTGTTTCCTTCTTTGCTTCTGTTAGGTTCAGATGGAGTTTCGGAAAAGCTGGGAGCGCTGGAGATTGGAACACTTGTATGTCCAGAGAGACAGCAGTATGAAACCTCTGAAGTGTCCGGCCAACAGCATCAGTAGTGGGGGCACAGTAGGCAGCAGTGTCTATGCTGCCACTTGTCAGGCCACATTCAGCTGAGATTTCTGCAGGTGAATCAGACTGAGAACAATGAACTGTATAATGTACCTGAAAACCCTTAAATACCCAAGCAAGTGGCTTAAGTTTGCCATCTCCAGCAAGAAACTTAAGCATGTGCTGCTCATCACCTGCAGGCTGTTGGACAAAGGTTTCTAGGGAAAGCAATCTGCTAATATAATCAACACATCAGAGGAGAAATTGGTCATGTCTAAAGTAAGTTTAAAGAGTTTCTTCCTATTTGCACACAAGGCCTCCGGGGGTCCAAAACTTAAGCGTAGCATTGATCCAGTCTGAAACCACAGGGTCAATGGCTTATTACTGTTGAGTGGGTGAGCTGAGTGATCGACTGATTAAATTACAAGGATATAGAATATGATTATTGCCAAAAAATACATTTAGACTTTTCTGGGGATGGGATGGGGTAAGGTGCTATCACCATTTGTAGAAAAGAAAAATAATTCAGTGGGCACAACTTGGCGTTTCAGGGAAGAATCAGTTTTGTAGCAGGGGTTTCCCAAAGTTAAAGTTGAAAATATGCTAATCTGTTTTCTGGGTAGGTGAAGAACAGCATCCTGAAGGTCTGTCAATATACAGCAGGTAGTGTAGTGGAACACTTCTGAATGTTATCTTCAAGCTTCACTTAAAAAAATATAAAAACCCAAACAAAACAAAAATGTTAGGATCCTCCTCTGCTAGGAATAGGTGCACGTTATCTCTGTTGACATGGATGGAAGTGTGCCCTGCATGCACAGCCCTTCGTCAGTGCTAGGCTGCCCACCTGGTGGGCACACAGGTGTTCACAGGGATGGGGGGATAGCTTGTGTTTCAAGAGAACCTTTCCTGTCTGAGCTTTACTCTGCTTCTTGTGGGTACAAACACACAGAAAGAAGTCAGCTTGCAGCCACTGCTGGTCTCAGAAGATCTCTCCTCATTGCAAAGATTTGGTAGTTGGCAGTGTGTGCTCACTATTATTTCCCCTCCGGCCTTGGTCCTTCTCCCCTGTGACACAAGGTACCCACGCGCAGAGGGGGAGGTGGCCCTGGTGCCGGGCGTAGGTTCAGAACCAAGGACAGCTCCTACCCCCATTCCCAGGGTGGGCTGCCTTCCTCCAGAGCCTGCCAGCTTCCCATCAGCGGCATTCCAAAAAAAACCCAAGCAAAACCAACAACTCCAAACAAAAAATCCTGAACTCCATGAGCTTTTTTCTGTCTGTTTAAAACAGCAAGGGCTTGTGCAATGACTGCATCTGCGCTGTGTAGTGTGTTCCCTCCCTGACGTTGACAGGAGTTGCTGGGGACAAGCAGAAGTACCTTTAGAAGCAGGATGTGATATGTTGCATCACTTACTAACAAGCTTTGCACAGCTTTACTCTTACTTGGGTTCCGTTTACAACAAAGAGGTGAAGTGCCAAAGACGAGCTCTGAGAATCTCCCTGCTCACAGATTTCTTGTACTAAATATGTAACTTCCATGGCAAAGCAGTTACAACTACTCAGCAGAAATAACCCTCCCTATTTTCAAGTCTCTTTGCACTTGCATTCAAAGCCCCTCTTGCCAAGAAAGTGGACTGGATATTTTGGGATGTAACTCAGCATCTTTCCTGCCTGAAGCTAGATTGCTTTGCATGGGATTATTTAATGATTGTATTAGAACCCTAATTGCCAACAGCATGGATTAGTTTTCCAATCATAAGGTTAGAATTGAATTAAAGAGGCTATGTTACCACCTTCTGCTCTAATGCTTGTAATTGAGCTCCAGGGAGAAAGAGGTGTTTGCAGAAATCCACCACAGTTCTCAGGCTGGCTTCTGTGTCTTCAGCATGCTGGCTTCTCTGCAGGCTGCTTCCAGGCCTTCCTTCTCTAACATCGGTTGCAAAGCTGACTTTGGAATGAAGCACTTCAGGTTCTTCTGTGTATTCAATAACTAGCTTCTGTGTTGTGTGACCATCAATACAATACTTGTCTGCTACGTGCAGGCGTGAACTGCTGTCCTACAAGTTAATTAATTAGCTTCTTGTATGTACAGAGTATGCTTGATGTTTCTATCTAATGTCTACCCTGAAGTGCTAAGAATAGGAAAAAAGTACTAAAGATTGTCACTGGCAGGTGAAAGGGCAGCATGGTGACAGATGCAGTTTACAGCTGTGGCTTAATGCACACTGGTGGGAATAATTTCACTCATTAATATTCAAGAGTGGATGCTGGTCCTGCTTAGTTGTGTGCAAACCTGGGAAAAAAGTTTCTGCTGCTTGCACAGCTGTTGGCAAGATGATAGTTTTGCTATGACAGCAGGAAGTTACAGAAGTGCTGTAACTCACTGCAGTGTTGGACAAACAAGTGTGTGTAACAAATAAAAGGGGACTGACATGGGAATAGAGAGCATTTCCATGTGTGGTAACAAACCTGTACTTAGTTGCTGTCACAAGCAAGGTTCAACAGCTTGATGTGCTTTTGAATTAGTAAATTGTTCTGGTTCCTTCTACTCATTTGTGAACTGAGGGTTTTGGGCCCACAGGAATAACGCTAGTTAACTTATTCTGGTGACTTCTGGTTAGAACACAAGAGAAAAGTAAGGTAACAAAGTGAGGTCTTACTCAAGCAGAAGGCTGCAAAGGAAATTTTTTTCCCTCCTCTAGGCTCTCGTTCGTTCAAACCTTTTAAAATCCCCTCTCAAAACAACTCAGTGGAAGTAATTGCCACCAAGCAGAATTACAGTATTTGTGTAGATTGAGCAAGGCCTCAATGCCAATTTCTCCATCATACTTTATCAACTTCAGTAAAACCTTTTACAAGCCTTTGTTATTCATGCCATCTCTATTTCACAGTGTGTAATGTACATTTATTTGAGTGTCATGAAATAAGCAAACCAACACAAAGCACTGGAAGAGATGAACTGTGTCAATTTTTATTTCTTGTGCCTTTTGGCTTCATGCTCACTTATTGTGGTAACTTGTTTCATGAAGCATTAAATACAAGAGTCTATAAATCCACCTGGACATAATGCAGCCAGAGATTATAGTAAGTGAAAACTTTATTTCCAGCATTGCTGCTATGAATTTTTATAATTTCCTTGATCTTATATTTAATATTTATTTGTGTGTATTTCCTTGTTTTAAAAAATACCCACAGAACTGAACTGTACAAGATGTCAGATTATCAACTCCCCATAAACACTATGCTAATGTTTATTTTTATTGTTGTGAATAAAGTTTCAACTCACAAATTTCCATTGCTTACAGGTGTTTTGAGTATCATCTACTTACTTCTTACCCTGTTACTAGAATACTTTTTAAGAATGGAAGGATTCAGAGTCTGTGGTTCTTCCAAGGAAACAATATATGTGCAACTGTGTGTCCACTATCAAAAAGTGTTCGACCCTGGTGAGCCTATGTTAATCAAATACAAAATGCAGCATGTTTATAGAGTTAAAAGGAATCAATAAGAATAATGAAAACTCTGGAGGGGTTTTACTGGAGGATGACAGGGTATGTGCAAATGACAAAATTTTTTGCCTTTAAATAGCAGGACTTGGAATTTATACAACAGTCCAAGATAGAAACTGGGGGTGCTGTGGAGAGGTACTGAGAGATGCTTATCAGTCTTAACACCTGTGCTTTAATCTATTACTCTCTTACTAGTCCAGTTAAAGTCAAAGCACTACTTTCTTTTGTTTCTACAACCAATGATCAAACTTGTGTTGAGTCAAGCCTTAACAATGTGTTTAACTATTAAATTAGAAAAGACGTAATGGAACAGGATTTGAAAGACCAATTTGTGACTTTTCTTCTTAATGCTGTCCTCAGAGACACAAGTTCTAGCAGCTGCTCTTCAAAATGATGACTTAATGAATCATAAAATTGTTATGGTTGGAAAAGACCTTTAAGATCATCAAGTCAAACTGTCTATGTAGCATCACCACCAGAGAACATGGTTTAGAACACTCAATGCCACACCCATGTTTTTTCCATGCTTTAAGCAGTGGTGACTACCACTTTGCTGAGCAGGTCTGGCTCAAAGCAATGATCTACATCTTAAAACCAGCAGTGGATCGTACAAATACACTAGGAATAAGTTTGTTTTTTTTTTTTAACTTACAATAATGAAAACTGTAATATGAAGCAAAAAGGGAATTATAATCTGATGTTTGTGTTAGATGAAAGACACCACTGCAAACCAAAGCAGCAGCCTATTTTAGGTATATGGCTATTGCTTCACGTCGTTTCTTCAGAATGAGGTTTCCAGCCATTGCAGGGGAAGCAGCAGCAGGCCCCTCTACTGCAGGTGTCGTCAAATGCCAGCCTTTGTGTCTGTCACCTGTGGCAAAGCTCTCGGGAACTGAAGCCCTCCAAATGACACGCTGGCAGCCGCAGCTGTGACAAGGCCGTGCCTTTCGGGGCCGCTCCACAGCGGCCGAAACAGCTGCCCGGCCCCAGGAAACGAGACCAGAGCGTAGGCTTTGCTACGGCTTTATTCGGGACCGGCCGGCGCCGGGGGACACGGAGCCAGCAGCACGGCTCAGGCGGATTTTGCATAGGAACAAACCCCATTTCATTCCCCCAAGCCCTGGCTCTTCCTCAGGGCGGCGGCTGTCCCGGCCCAGCACAGCGCGGTCCCCGCCGGGCCGGGCGCTACCTGCCCGCGGCGGGCCGGTAGTGCA